>JBCEWB010089711.1:0-12515 GCA_039654565.1 Peronia peronii
ACATACATACATACATACATACATACATACATACATACATACATACATACATACATACATACATACATACATACAGATAGACATACATACAGACATACATACATATATGACTTAATTATAGTCATGGAATGTCTTACTTCATCATAACTATTTGATTGCTTCCTTGAGAGTAGTTTGAAAGTTCTTGTTCTTGACTATCACGATCATAAGTCAGTGTGTAAACACAATGCATTCGTCTACGTCCCGTCTCATTCTTGACTTCGTCTAAAGCCCCACACACAATGGGGTTGACTTTCACCATTTGTGCCAGATGATGTCATTTTCGACTGCCATAAAGCCAAAGAAACAGTAAAACTACTACAACTACACCAAAGTCTCTCTGGTTCCGTTTCGTCTCGACTTTACGTCAACGAAATGACAAAAGCCCAACCGAAAGCCGAATCCACTGTGTGTGTATAGCCTGTATAATACGGTGAAGGCACTCCTGTCGCCAATTAAGTGTAACACTGCAACAGTATACATGAAAGAACATGAAACCGAGCTGAAGCAGATCAGAAAAGAGTGCACTGTGTGTGTAGCTATATAGTGTTAATTTTTACTTTGGAAACGGGAGTGATGTTACTGAATAATTAGAGTTAATTAAACATATAGGAGACTGAGACAGACGAGTCTTTTGTGTTTTGATACTTGTTCTGACCCTGCAAACAGATATATACGTGGAAAAAAACAATGAATGCTGCTGGCCCTAATCATTTTTGTCACTATAATCCCACTTTTTCCTACCTCCATAAAGAGTTTACCTGTTTCATCTCATAAACTTGATTCCTACGTCAATAGTTTCACTATTGACTCTTTACTGGCGTGACCACGCCAACGCACAGCTAATAAAACAAGACATCTTACAAACATATAGTTATTCAGATTTACAAAATATTTATAATGGTTTGATTCTATGACAGTAATAATAGAGATTATATAGCGCTGATCCCCCTACGCTACAGCTTCTACGTTTACGTTCAGTTTACGCTTTTCAACCTTCTGAGGATGGTTTCATCTATTTTTACACCGACTGACTCAATGGAGACACTCACAAATGTTTTCAGGTTCCTAGGAAGTATACAAGGCGGCTATCTGTTAAGCGCTCAAATCCCTATAAATCTAACAATATCACTCTCTGTATATAATTAAGTACCCGTTTTTTACATGGGTGGAGTCAACAAATTTTGTAAATTGTCTTTTAAAAGAGAGAAATATCGGGATCTAGAATTCTGAGTAAAATTCAATCAATTCTTTTAACACGACCTCTTCTTATAAAAACATGCAGCTTCCTATAAAAAATTACCGACTAATCAATTAATGAGTTTGACCGCAGTCTGCTTTGAAAATCTTTTTACATCACAGTATTCAACAACAACAACAATTTGCTTTTAAAATTATGGAGTGTTTAAGTTTAATAATTGAGTCCAGTTCCATACTTCCACCGCCTCATAGAGACCACTCTCTTACGGACATGGCCGAATTTTCATCTCGGAGGAAGTGACGCTGTCTCTGAAGCCAGTGAGAGGTTGCCAGTTGAGCCCTCTGCCGAAGGTTGTGGAGCCCCACTCACCGTTCAGATTTGCTCTATGGCAAGCCTTGTACCACCACGCCCCGTGGAAGCGTTCAGCGCAACTGTCGTCTCTTTCGTCATTATCTTTGTCCTGAACAGTAAAGGAAAAAAACAAAAAAAATAAAGATAACATCAGATTATTATCAAATATCCTCACTTGTCTGCCAAGGCAATGGGTCTTCAATCGTTTTTGTTTGTTTGTTAAAAGAAAATGCTTCCGGTATTGATTGCCTGGGGGGCGCAGTGGCTCTGTGGTTTGGCGTCTGTTCACGGAGAAAACAGGCCGGGATCGACTCGCGGGTCCTACATCGGGGGATGTAAGGATACGAAGATCGAAAACCCGCATTTTTTCAGTGACTCAACGGTCCCCTGGCTTCTTGTGGGTAGGGAAGCCCGATGTCTAGCCTTCTCGGATAAGGGTGAATATATTTTCGGAGGTTCCGTGTGTACGTTACGCACGTTGAAGAACCCTTGGCAGTTCAAAATCGATGGAAGAGTAGGCTGCGTGCCGCTGTCCGGGCAAAATTTCTAAATTCCAAATTTCTACCCACAAGGTTTCTCAGCAAAAATTGGCAACTTCTGAAAGCCGAGATACTCCTACTTTCTTTGGATTGAAAAGCTTAAGAAAAACAAACAAATTGATTGCCTGGTTTGTGTCATATCGAAATTGTGTAATATGGTTAAGATGGGTAAAAGGGATAACATTTACAACATGTTTTAATTCCAAAATATGGTCTTTTCATCATTAGCCCAGTAGTCTGCTCCATTCTAGAATTGATAGATTATGATAGTGAGCATATTGAGCTCGCAAATTTACATTTTTGTGCGTTTTTGTACAGCTGTGATAACCACCACGATAGGAGGCTGAAAAGCTTAACAAAACCCTAACCGTATGCTCCACTCTGATATACTGCAAAGTCACTTGACGAACAGAGGAACTATCTACTTCGAGTATCTCAATGTACGAGCTAAAACATTGCATGGCACTTTTAATATTGTCGGCATCAGAGCTGTTCGAAGTGCCTTTCGCCTTCTAAGTCTCTGCATGACCGACAATTTTCTTAACCCGACGGCTAATCGATTAATCGACTCCATGACCAACATGTTAGAATTATTCTATCGGTTAAATATTTTCTTCTTTCCCATGTGCGATGCCACCACCACCATCGGTTACGATCTTGACCTTAGTCGACTGTGACCAAAAACAAACAAAAAATTGCCACCCTGAGTTTCGCTCACTTGACCTTTCACCAGGGATTTAGATTAAGCAAAACGTGAGGTGTGAAACTCAATATTTCACAAATTTGATTTCCCGGATTGATCGTGCGTCGAATTCTAGTGCAGTTTGTTATCCAATATTGTCTGATAACGCTCATAGAATAAAACTTTAATTAAATCACAAACAGTGGCAAGCACTTCATAAGTTTACAGTTTAAAACAAAATACCACGCGTCGAACATTTGCACTGGGGTGGGTTAGGGGGAACTATTGCCACAGTAATATTGATTTATGGTTGAAGAAATGGCAGTGTAGACACAAATGTCATTACGACACGTATAAAACGACTATCTTCTGACTGTTTTGTAGCTACCTAAAACTTATTTCACATACAAAATACAATGAGTAAGACTTCGGCAGATCAGCCCGTTGGTATTTTTAATGTTAGATTCTGAGTTAATGTGAGGGGATCGGTGGAGTTTATTATTTTTTCTTTAGTTTAAAAAAAAAAGGAAAAAGAAAAAGAGTGATAAAGGGAGAGAGGTATAGGAAGGGTGACTTTTGGGCTGTCCCGCCGGACAGAGTTTTTTTGCGAGATCAAAGACACCGGGGCAACTAATCTATGACTGTCCTAGTTTCATGGTCGATCTTGAGCGACGAAGTAACCGAACATTGGATATCGTAACCGATTAATCGATTATGAGTCCATGACCGATGTAACCGGTTATTATGACCGATCATGCATAGGCTTAGTGCCTTCTGTACTGCCGTGTCACGATGAAAGGAGGAAATCACGATCTCAGATAGCTCTCGACATGCATTTCAGAGCACTGACTAATGCTAGTTTCTTTTCTTTTTAATTCTCACCTGAAAAATACCAACGGTCACATACTTAAAGGATATGAAAAGTAGGCAAAAGAGCATGGGAGACGCAAGGTGGGAAAGTTGAAAGAAACAGTGAGAAGAAGGAATGAGTGGCAGAAAGAAAACAGCTAGAAATCCTTGTGCATAAAAGATGAGGGGAAGATGGATGAAGGGAAGAAACGGTAAAACATGTAGCAATATATCTAGTTTAGAACAAAGTTAGTTATAGATTAAAGAAGTCTATCTGACCTTAGTGCTGAACTGTTGTTCATCGTGGTATGTCAGGGCGTCGCCAGCGTCTCCTGAGTAGTTTCCAATCTTCAGTTGGTAGTTATCCTCCGGGCCGTATACTTTGAAGTAGGAATATAGGGCGTAATGGGACTTGCCCTTGTAGATCAAATCCACACGCAGTTCGTAGCATCTCTGCAATATATGAAATCAATGGCAAAGATACTTTTCCATAAATTTCTCCAAAAATAAAGGGCCAACACTCTGAATATTGACCAGTGTAGGGAACACTGCTCACAAGTCAACGGAGTTATCCAATGTGAATTATTTTAGGTCAGAACAGCATTTTCATCCATAATGTGTTAAGATTTAGACAGATGGGCCACTGTCATGAACTACCTGCCCCACAAGTATAAACGTTCTCAATCTCTAGATCTTGACTGACCAGGTCTGAATCTGTCTCACACATCTCATGAATTTCTTTGACTCATTAATTTCGCTTGTTAGTTTTTTTTAGCGTAGCCTGTACGATAATTTCATATACATATTTGTCAAAAATAATCATCTGTTGTTCGGTGCAGAGGTAAGGTCAGCTGTTAAAGGATTACAGTTATAAGTATACCGAATAACATTGTCATAACGAGCAACTTTTATAGCAAACAGGGTAAGAGAAAATTTGCGACAAAGAAAGTGGCAGTCATAGCACATGCAAGGGTCTGTCCATCTTGTTTCTCCACCTTTGTGGTAAAATAGATGCCAGTTCTATTCAAGGGTATATATGACAGAGCATAAATAAACAAATAAGCAAGGCAAATAAACTTGTGAAAGAGAAAATATGACAGTCGTATTATGAATTATATGAGTATTTTATTCAGGTTTGATGTGATAGTAACCTGCAAACAATGGCTGATTTAAGTTAAAGGATGACGAAATTCTTACAAGTTTCAGGTAGAAATACATTTTTTCACGTCCATTTGACTTGGCTATTATTGCTGTTAAAAGCTCGGTTCGTTTCACTTAAGTGCTAGCAAGAGCTGCCGCGCCATGGCATCAAATTTGCTCTGTTCCTGTCAATCAAACTAGCTGTTCCAGATAACACTTCTGTGAGACGTTCCCTCTGAGAGGATGGGAGTGTGGAGAGTTGTACAGAAAAAATGGCCAATTTCTTACCTTGTAAGTGAATTCATGTAGCAGCTTAAGACTCATCCAGAACTCTCCGTCCAGTTTGCCGAAGCCGTTGACGTAATCACTGAAGCTCAGGAAGAAAGATTGGCTACCGTCAAAACGTCTCTGTAAATCGGATCAAATCAGCCTGCATAAAGCTATCCGATGGTAAAATATGTAATTATCTTCTATCCACGTTTTAAGTCAAAGTATCGACTATGCGGTACCACTCCAGTCCGTCTGATCTCCAACTTCTAAAATGTGTAGTCCACCCATACAATGGATTGAATGAACAAAAATATATGAGACAACCGGACGCTGTTGTGGGATAATGTTGAAAAAGACAGTAACATACGGTGAAAAAATCTGATGTATCTAATGGAAGTAAGGCCACCCTCACCAAGGAACCATTTTGATCGTCAACCAGCAATACAAAAAGAAAAATGCGCTTTTCCTCTTATTATGTGAAACATGAGTGACAGAAAATCCTGAGAAATTCACCATGTGATGAAAATATTACTTTCTCATCGTGATTTTTTCGATTTTGTTTTACTTCATAATTTTCAAATAGCAGGAACGAGCTTGTCTTATACCCTTGTACTTGGCAAAGGGGAGCAACTTAGCTGGCTGAAAAAAAAAATGGTTCATTGAGTTTCATTGTCCGTAGAACGGAAGTCTTTAGCGGGAAAGTTAATAATGGATATTTTTTATTAGAAACATACAGCAGAACATCACAACGAAACAAGTCATTTAGTATATTTGCCACTTAATCTGAGAGTCTTCAGTATATCCGTCAGTAAATACGCCAGTCCGATAATCAGAATGGCACTTAGTCTGTCAATCAATGGATCAATTAGTGGATCAAGCAGTCGTTTAATCATTCAGCCAATCAAAGCCCGATCTACCTGGAAAATGGTCCACCCGCCGTTGTCTGTCCGTAAGTCACAGAGGACCTCGGCCCCGTTGCTAAGGACTGCCTTCACCAGACGAGCGCTGCCCTTCACTTCTTTACAAGAGCTGGGCTGAAAGGTACATCAGTGACATGACGATTGATACGATGGTTGTAGTGATTATTATTTTATGTAGTGGCGATGATGGGGAGTGATTGAGGTGAGTACTAAACTGATATTTGTTTGTCTGTGTGTTTATTTGTTTGTTTGATTGTTTGTCCTTCTTCCTACACCGTTACCTATCGAGGTCTTTAATTTGGCCCGACCAAATGTATAGCATCTCGGTATGAGAAGCAATAGAAGGAAAGAGAAATCAAAAATGGAACCACAGCATGCAGGTCTTATAGCCACCAACCATCCTGGATGGAGAAGACGGGTGCACCATTCGTCAGGAGGACCTCTATGACAAAGACAGAGTTAAAAGCTAAAGGGAAGATGATGAAGCTCGTAATGAGGAAAAGGATGATTGTAGTCACGAGAATGCTGATATTCGGAGTGAGGAATATGCTGATGGTTATCATTTTTGCTTGACGTAAAGGTCATGATAACAGCTGTAGTGATGCTGATTCTGATAACAACCAATCTTAAAGATGAATCTTAAAAGTTACAGGTACAAACAAATAAGGACATCGATGTAATCAAAACTCTGTCATTCCTTTTGTGTCAATTTAACCATTTTAAAAAACTTCTAAATTCTTAGTATTCAAAGAAGGTACTGTTTTAATCATACTGTTTTTAAATTAAAAACCTTCCCCTGATTAGTAAATGAAATATTAAATTGTCTTTCATATATCGCAATACTCTATTTACATTTTGCCTTTTTTCTGTGTTTCTCTGACGAAGCGCCAATCCAGCTCGAAAACCTGGTGCTCCTAATACTGTGTCACGTTTCATCATACTAATTCTGCATGCTTTCTTGTTTATAACTGGGTTACCGGTTGACTGTTAATGTACTGTATGTCAAGACATTTATATATGATTGTCAAGAACTCTTGAATGTGAGTGGGTGTTAGTCGTGACGTTGTAAGTGGTGATCAGGCGGTGAATGCGGACGAGACACACACAGTAATGGAGAAATAAGAACAGGCGTCCTCGACGTCGAAATGATGCAGAATTTATTACAGGTGCTTGAGAACAATACAAACTTCAGGGCAGCTAACTCCAATGCATACAGCTCTCACTGCATTTCACTTCTTCTCTTTCTCTCTGCTCTCCGGCCGAGCCTTTATATATAATATATGCTGGCTCGACCCGCACGTTCCCCTACTCGAACTATGTCGAACGTGCTGGCACTGGCACACGTGACATACGTCATGCATACAAGGTCTAACTAAACCCGCCTGGACCCTTTACGAATCTCGGCGTGCCTACTACGACCTTGGCCATACACTACACACTTGCATGGGCCCAGCACACAATTACGATCAATTGAACATCGCTCACAACATAGCCTCGCGTATACCCCGCATGCACGATCATGATTCGTTACAATGATGATGAAGAAAGTGATGATGAGGGTGCTTTTTGGCCCGATAAGGACTACAATAATCATTACAATCTCTTATTATTTGGTCCATGATTGCGGTGAGATTAGCAGTAAAGATGGTCAGACAACATTCAAGTATGAACAAAGATAAGATTTGCGAGATAACCACCCACAGGAGGTTGAAAGACGTATTAGAAGGAAGAAAACATTTTATTTTTGGCGTGGTCCACAAGCGCAGCCGATGGCGAATATCAGTAAACAACTCATTTTATTCAATTTTTATTATATCGAGTTTCACAGATTGTTTTTTGTTTTTTTAATGTATTTAGTTGGGTCTGATTGACAGTCCGGCGTGTGCATAGATGTGATGGTAATGATGGTAATGTCCAATAAGTGGACCCAGAGAGACCACTAAATTTTGTCCCGAAGTCCCTAGGCCCTGCCAATGACTTGAATTTATGCTATACAGTTCCACTAATTGCTTGCTATTGAGCCTAAAAGTCATCATTAAGTCGCACCGATTTTTTAGGAATGATTTTTTTTCATGTGTGTATTTCCATCCGACTTTGAAGAAGATGCTTGGGGGTGCCAGCTGCGTGATGTCATACCACTGGACTGGGGGTCTTTGACTGACTATAATAAAACTGGAAAAGATTGCAGAAAAAATATGATTGAAGATTTGAAATCTGCAACCCCTGATTTCATAAAATCTTTACAAATGAATTTTTGTATTCTTATTGATAAAAGAAAAAGACACTTTAAAAATTTGAAAATGTTACCTCTTTGAAGAAAAACACAAAAGAAAGAAAAAAGAAAAAGAAAAATGGTGTGTAAGTGGGGGTGAAGGAAGCAGGGAATAAAATGGGAGAGGGGGTAAAGCATGTTCTATATTGTTACGGCAGATACCCAGATAATAAGGACCTTTTTATTGCACATTCTCGGCCCTCTGTACGTTTGAATGGGCACCTATTCTAATTCTTTACGGCATATATTCGGTGCTGGTGGCCGGCTTACCTTGACAGGAACCTTGAAAGTGATTTCGAGATTACTGGTAAAGTCAGTGATCATGTTAACCGGAGGTGAACTTTTCCTGGTAGATGAGTCAACTGTGGACAAGAGAGTGTCGTCGATCAATCACTCTGTCAAACAGTGAACCAGCCAGTTAGCAAGTTATTAAGTCAGTAAATCAGTCACCCAATCAGTCAATCTGTCAGTCACGCTGTCAAATAGTCAGTCATTTAGTCAGTCAGTCACTGGATTGGTCATATAATCAGCCATTAAGCCAGTAAGTTAATGCAGTAAGTTGACAGTTTGAGCAATGAGGAGTTCTGATGATCTGTCAGTTAAGTATCAGTCAGTCGGTCAGTCGGTCAGTGAGTCAGTCTGTGGACATAGCAGGTAATCGGTCAGTCGATGAGACGGTCAGTCAGTGAATCTTTGGATATAGCGGGCAATCAATCAGTCGGTCAGATAGTAGCAGTCAATCGGTCAGTCAGTGTATATAGCAGGTAATCAGTTAGTCAGTCCGTAAGGGAATGTATAGACTAGGTTTCTTAACTTAGATTCGAATACTCAGATCACTGACTTGTTCTGAATCTCTCAGTGATCACGTGATAGCCGTGGACATCTTGCGGTGTCACATGAGAGGAAGCTACGCAGCTTTTTGCCTGGTAGCGAAATCGGATTGTAAACAAGAAAGATAAATGTCTGCAGCTTATAGAATAAAATGCATGGAGAGCGACTTCATTTTTTATTTTACTTTCAGGCCAATTTCGAAAGGTTGTCCACCTAATATGACCTAATGATCCGTGTTGGAGAACTGTACACTCAGTAATGTGTTCAACAATGTTAACAAACATGTTGAGGATCTCTATCACATGGTTATTCAAAATGTTGAACGAAAGAAGTGATCTACATCGACGTGACTGGTGAAAGATTCAGAATGAGTTTTGCCGAACACCTACCGGATGCCGAAGGTTGGGGCTGAGCCCAGCAAATATGGCCGATGCAGAGACAACCAATGAGAAGACGCCACATCTTGGGAGTGAAGTTAACCTTGACAAAGAAAAAAACAAGCCTGCAACAGCAATGTTGAGGTTTCTTCTCTGATGTCGATTCAACAATAGGAAAGAGAAAATGAAACTTTCTCTTTACAAGTACATGCACACTGTTTTGGGGCTTAAATCTAGTTCAGCTGGTGAGCTCATCATCATCATTGCTCCCGTAGACCAGTTATCCTTTGGGGCGCCTCCAAAGATGTAACAATCAGCTTCCTCCGCCCTCCTTGTTCCTGCCTTTCTCAAGGTGTCATTAAGAGGGGGGGGGGCGGGTCCTGGAGGTGATATTTTTATTATTATTAAAGATAAACTATTTTAACTTTTTTCATTGAATTCGGCATGTTCAAATTAGAGGAAAACAGTGAAAAAAGTCGACTTTTTCAACTGGTTGCCATGGCAACGCCGTCATCTTGGAATTTGGCGTCTCTAAAATGGCTGACTTCAAAATCTATCTCGTCCGCCAAATTTTAACAACACTTGATGAAACCCGGTGAACATATTGTTTGACATAATATTTAAAAAGTTACATATTTTCAGCCCTTCCTATGCAACAGAAAATTTTCTAGAAATTTTTGAAAATGCCACAAAACAAAAAATCAAATTTCGCCATTTTTTCATATTACAAACCGATTTTTCTCTAAAATGTACCAGCCGAATGGGACGCGCCTATGTACGTTTTTTTTTTTTTTTTTTGGTCTTGTTATGAAAATGACGTATACCAAATTTGGTTAGAATCGGTTTCGAAATAAAAAAGTAGATAGCAAAATACTGTCAAAAAACCGGGTTTTGAGAAAAACGCGTTTAAGTTGTTTTTTTTTTTTTTTTCAGCGAAAAATGGATATGGTGAATTTTTTGTTCGGCTTTCAGCCTCGGAACATCACTTGGCTCTCTCCACGACTCCCGTGTCTCTTGTTGCCGTTTTTCGGCTTTCTGAGCGTATGCTTTCTCGAATATTGCTCCCTACCCCCATCATTATAAGGGCTTTCATAGAGTAAATACCTGGTTCTTGAGGGTCTAGATGTGCCCCCCCCCTTCCCCCCCCCATATCTTTTTTGTCCAAACCAAGAGTGTCTTGACCTTTACTATGGCATATAGTCCACAACTGAGCTCTCAAGCAGCAGAAAAAAACGAAAATGTCATTCTTTATAGGACGTGGAAATTCATTTTAGAACGCATACGCTGATAATCTGCATGATCAGCAATTTATTTTTGCCTCATAGTGTCATCCAGTGTCCATCCCTGGCATTGGGGTTCATGATATTGCTAGAAGAGGTCACAATCAAGTGTCTTATGCATTTTTTGCCTATATATAATCATACAGCATGTACCAGCCAGATGGAGCCACATCCTGGTTGATAGTAGGTTAGGCCTACCGTTGAATGATCATAGGTCAAACACCTATCCATTTTTAATACCATTTTTATACACAGAAAAGACAGGGCTTTTAATTAAGAGAAAACAAAAACCCAAAATCGCATTTTTGGAGCAAAGTGCATATTTCAGGACCCATCCACCCCCCCCCCTTCCCCCCCACCCCTTAAAGCTCCATACGTCCACTCTTGTATGTTGTCATCCCATCTCTTCTTTTGTCTGCCTGCTCTCCTCCCTCCTGAAACGGTACCCTGCAAGATCGTCTTTGCAAGGCCTGAAGATCGCGTGACATGGCCGTACCATACCAGTTTACGGCGCTTTACTGTGGCTAGAAGATTGGAATAAGGCCCAATTTCATTCTGAATTCGCCTTTTAACTTCTTACATTAGCTAGTGAGCTACGTGAGGTGAAATGTAAGTGAATAAGTGTTCATTAGATTTAACAAGTGCAATGTTGTGGGTTGACAATCCCTGGGTTAAAATCTAGATCTAGTTCAGCTGATGAGCTACGTGAGGTGAAATGACAATGAATATGTCTTCACTAGATTTAAGTTACACAGCCAAAGCGGGTGAAATATTATGGCAGTTGTAAAACAGGAAAAGAGATTTAGCGTCAATATAGATGTTGCATTTTGTCGGCAGTAACAGGGCACAAGAGTTCGGGGGAAAATCCAACGCGGAAGTACACCAGACGTTTTCTTACGTCATTTAATCATTAATAATACGCACTGTTATTATTATTTGGAGGGTATCTAGGTTCAATAGGCTATGAGTCTGTCACTTATAGCGAAAAGTTTGAGTCATGAATTTCCTATCCACCATAACAGGGTCAAGCCAAGAAGTAGGGCAAAATAACAGCCAAGGTAAGGCCAAGGGCATGGGTCGATGGGATTTCCCGGGATATTGGTGACTGACATTAATTTTCTTGTGTGAAGAAGTCGTTGTCACACATCGGGCGGTGAGACAAGCCATATCATCATCAGGCAATGAATGTTCGTTTAACACGGCCATTGTGACAAGTTACCATGACCAATTATGGACAGGCCTAAATAACTGGCAAATGAAGGGTAAAGATTTTGGCAGATGGCGAGGTGCAATTGAAACAAGGTGACATTCATTTTGAAATTTATTCACGCGAGAAGGAAAAAAAAAACAACTAAAGTTGAACATTAAATTTCGTTTATCTGCGTCGTCCATGTGACAACTTGGACTGCGGTTTTTTGTTGTTGTTGTTGTTGTTGTTGTTGTTGTTGTTAAAATTAACATGCATTCATCATCCTTCCCAGCTCTGAAAACTCTGAGACAAAATGGCTGTTCCCTCTGTTTGAGCGATTGAGACCGACTGCAAAAGTTTAGTTGATTTTAAAACTTATTTGAGCAAAACCTGTAAAACATTAAATGAGAAATAACGTAAAAGGGCAGACAACACAAAGACAGAGGTAGCAAACAGAAGCATCAAGTCAGTGGCAAGGTTATCGGGAGAGGTTTGAATATACTCTATCTATCTATCTATCTATCTATCTATCTATCTATCTATCTATCTATCTATCTATCTATCTATCTATCTAT
>JBCEWB010089722.1:0-12515 GCA_039654565.1 Peronia peronii
TGTATGTATGTATGTATGTATGTATGTATGTATGTATGTATGTATGTATGTATGTATGTATGTATGTATGTGTGATGCATCTTGTAAACATATGTCGATTTTCCTAATTTACATTACTTTGCCCTGTTGTATGCCTACATGGTTATCTGTGTTAAGGAAACAAAGAAATTAATTTGTATGTAGACCTTTGTAATTGTATGTATGATGCATGTAATAAGTAGGTATGTAAGTGGGTATATGTGTATGTATGTGTCCACATACAATCAAAATCGAATGCCAGCTATTTGAGTGAGTACGTATACGTCTATGCGTATGTGTGTGTCTATGATGTTACATAAGTGTTACGTCTGGCCAAGCCAATGTGACTGACTACGCTTCAATGTGTCACATTTGTCACGGCACGGCTCGCTATTACTTTACTATCCATCTATCTAACATACCGGAAACGCTTTCGTGGGTCGTTGATCACTGGACACATTCTGCATGTAAAGAACAGTAATCAGGCAGAAACAATCATTCCGTGACCGTGCCACTGGGGGCCATGACCCTGAGGTCACGGGGTCAGGATGGAAGAATATTTTTATGAGTGAGTGAGGAGAAAGGAGGACGGGCGTAACAGTGACAAGGAAATGAATGGGGAAACAGGTTGGTTTGCTACTAATAGCAATAGCAGCAGAAGCAGTGATAATGGTGGTGGAAGTAGTAGTAGTAGTAGCGATGGTAGTAGTAGTAGTAATAGTAGGCCTAGTAGTAGTAGCACCAGTCGCTGCGGTGGTAGATGTTGAAGGCCTAGTGGTAGTAGTAGCTATAGTAATAGGCCTAACATTAATAGTAGTAATAATACGCTTAATAGTGGTAGGTCTAGTAGCAGCAGAGAAGTAGTAGCAGTAGGAGGTGGAGGAGAAGTAACAGTAATAGTAGCAGTGATAGTAGTAGTAGCACTAGTAGTGGTGGTGGTAGTAGTGGTAGGCCTAGTAATAGTAGTAGTAGTGGCCAATAGCAGCAGAGAAGTAGTAGCAGCAGTAGGAGGGGGAGGAGGAGTAACAGTAGGAGTAGTAGCAGTAATAGTGGTGGTGGTAGTGGTGATAGTAGTGGTAATAGTAGTAATAGTAATAGTAGTAGTAATAGTAGTAAGAGTAATACATATAGTAGTAGTGATAGTAGTAGTAATAGTAGTAATAATAGTAGTAGTAGTGGCAGTAATAGTAGTCATAGCAGTAGCAATAGTAGTAGTAGTGGTAGTAGTAGTAGTAGTAGTGGCAGTAGCAGTAGTAGTAATAGTGGCCGAAGTAATAATATTAGTAGCAACAGTTGTAACAGAAGTAGTAGTGGCACCGGTAATAGCATTAGCAGGCCTAACAGTAGCAGCAGTAGAAAAACAGTAGTGGTGAAAGTAGTAGTAGTAACAATAAAAAGAATTGCTGTACTATTAGTGACAGTGCTATAGCAATAGAAGAAACAGTAGTGGTAGTAGTACAGAAGTATGAGTAGTAAAGTATGAGCAGTACCACAGTAACAGGAGGGCCAGGGGTTGCAAACAAAATAATAGCAGTAGTGACAGATTAATGCTGGGATTAAGAGACCGATAAGTGAAGACTTTGTGACTGTAGACCTATCTTCGACAACACTCGCTTCTAGAACATTATCATAGTGATTATGAAAACAAGCAGCTGAACAACAACAAAAAAACGAGCTTGTGGGGGGGGGGGGGGGAATTTCGCGTTTCAGCTTCCAGCCTGTAGTGGCGATGAATGTTTGTTTGTGTTGGGGTTTAACGGCACATCAGCACGATTACGGCTATATTGTGCCAAACACGGTAAAATACATTTACACGTCATGAAGAAGAGAGGAAAGAGAGCGGGACAGAAGACAGGTACAAGGTGAGCGAGAGAAGAGATGTCACTCCTGGAACGTCGAGGACGGCATTCCAATGGGAGACATTCCACCGATGGCGGGCTTCCATTACCTGCGGGTGGGAGCTGAGAACCTACTGATATACCCGAGGCACCCGCGGGGGCTGGCGATGAATGGAAGTTATGGACGTTTAGATCTATGTGATAAACTTCAGATTGTCTAAGCCCCGTCTCAATATGCAATAACCCGCATCTCCTCTCCCATAAGCTCTCCCCTCACACTCCCCAGGCGGTTGAGCATTGGACCAGTGCTCACACTGATGACACAGATACCGTTACATTACAAGCCCAACGCACGACTCAGAGGTAGTCCTAAGGTTTGAGTAACAATGTACCGGCAGGGTAGAGTACTGACGCAGGCTGTTACCGGTACGCAGACTTCAGCTAATTGATAGATCTAAAAGTATTGTTTCTTGCACGTTTCACATGACACCCCCCCCCCTCCCCCCATGCAGAAAACAAGAACAATCCAAAACTCTGTGCGTGAACAAAACACTTTGTTCCAGGTATTGGAAATCCGACTAGATCTAGATCTAACTGCACGAACTGTTTACCCATCGTTTCAGTTTTCTCCCCAACATGCTACTCGAGATCTACTGCCCACAATACCCAGGAAGATGATCATATTACAAACAGGCCTTTATTATTTTATCTGAACAGCAGACACATTTCAAAGTTAAATTTCAAGTTCACAATAATGTTCTAGGTTATGATGTAGATCTTGTGATTAGATCAACATTAACTATACATATTATTATGTCCTTTTTTTTTTTTTTAATACCAATTGGTTGCAAAATTTTAGATCTAGTAACCTACCTTGCCTAGGCACGGACAAAGTTTTCCAAGTCCTTTGGGCATGTTTGATATGGTCTGCTGCTACGGCAGGATAATATCTCCGGATCGTATCACGAGGAAGTTAAAACAACTGCTCAGAGCACTTCAAATAAACACTTCCATGAAGGCCGCCACTTCAGTTTAAAGGAACCAAGCATCAGTCTCTAGCAAGCGCCGGTATCGGGTGGCACGGAGCAGATTGTTCTTCTACTCATGGCTTGTTGTACGCTCGCACGATCTGAGCTTCCCGCGGCTGCATGCCGAACTGTTGTAGTAAGCATTCAGGGCTTATCTAGGTCACATGCCAAGGATGTTTACGGTATCGTTGCGGAGTAACGTACAGTTTTGTTTTTGCCAGGCGCTGTCTGGTACGGAACAGTCCATTTTTCGTTCTCTGACCAAAGACTCCGGCTTCTACTTTTGATATTTCGTTCAGAGCAGATATCAGTAAATTAAAAATGCAAAGTTTTGCCGCTTCCCAATTTGAATTGTGAAAAGAAATCTTATAGTTTATGAGAAACTGTTAGTTCCCTAACAACTTCTTGTTCATAATTGGAAAATATGAACTGTGCGGTGAAAAAAAATAAATGTTTAAAGCGTAAACATTGTACTGATCTAACATTGTAACCCTAAAGACAGATTTTCAGCATGATTTTTTTTTTGTGCCGGGGGAGGGGGAGTGGGGGGTGTCTTTTTGAGCCGGGTGTAGCGCTATATTGTGGTTATCTTAACAAGTGTTTGGAAAACTTCTTGAATTCCACAGTTGTTTCAATTAAAGTATTTGATTAGCAATTTTTGGTCTGTTTGTTTATTTGCTGTTTTGGATGCTCAAAGAGTGGAATAAAAGTCTTGACTGAGTTTCCCCTTTTGTCAGAGAAAGAATGTAATTGTCTGTGAGCATGTGAAGATATAAATAGGAAATGTAGGCACAGAGAATGGAGATGCAGTGTGAGGTTTATAGAGGAGAACAAAAATATTAAATCTGAACTGATTGTTTTGTTTCTTCTGTTTGTCTGGATGTATGACTGAATGATGGCCTATGAAATACAGTGAAATAAATGACAGAGAAGACTGAATGCTGCAGAGTGAATGCAATAACTCAATGAATTTGTCTAATCTTGCTGGTGACAAACTGATAGACGATCAAGATAGGTACATTGAAAGGAGATACAATACATTATTTAACTCATGTCAAATTAATTGTCATCAGAAACTTTTTTTTATATTGTCAGCAAAATTATTACTGTTGCATGCAGCTTTGTAAATAAAATTCAGCAGTTTCACATCATACTGGATACAAGTCAGCCTGTTTCTACTGCAAATATAAATTAAGAAGCTGTCTTACTTCTTTTGGTGTACTTTGAAGATTCTGTGATTAAATACCTCAAACTTTTGACAGACATGGTCACATTTTATCAGATTTTTATAAATACAAATTAAATCTATTACAATTCATGAAATATTATGAAGTATTCATAAAAGCACAATTATAACAGAGTGGTAGTACATGCTTGTATTAAAACACAACTTACCTCGTCCAACTGTATACCATACAGACTAAAGTCTAAGCACTTGACAACATCGTAGAAAACTTCCTCTTCATCTCTGTCCCCATCAATCTAAAATTATCAACAATTTTCATTGAAACAATCATTTGCATTATAAGTGAATTAACATAATGTTTCTGTGTAGGTCATAATCTCTTTCTCCCTAATAATCATCAACTTCAGAATAATAAATTTGTCAACACCTTCATACTAATGTAGGCCTATTTTCTTTCTTTGTAATGATTAATCTCTTTCACTTCATATATCTTTCAATGTATCTCATTGATGCCACACATTGAAAGTTTAATAAATTAGCAAATGTCAGTCAAAATGAGTCATATATATCAATTTTCCACTGAACTAAGTAATTACTATTCCACAAAATCTTAATTCACACTTTTTCTTGTGGTGAAAAACATTTTGAGCTAGTCTGATTGACCTGACTACACCCAGGGTTATTGCAAATTGAAGAAACAGTTGGTAACTCCTCAACACCAATTAAAATCAGGACAAACATCAGCAAGAATGAACAGTTTAGCAAATAAATCTTATACATTCATCATCCAACATCCTAATATGCTTATAATCTGCCCCTAAGAGCAATATTCGCTTCACAGAGATGAATTCTCTTTCAATTTTGTCACAATAAAAACATCAATATCAGAATATCGTCATCACAGTTCAACCCTTAATTCCCTGTTTTAAGTCCATTCTGACTGGGCGCAAAATAAATGTTTCCATTTCTAGTCAATTGGACAGCACCCCATGTGAGCACTAACCGGAACCAAGTTTCAATTCTATTTTCATGATTTGTCTACAAACTGAAGAGGAATCATTCTTTAAATCTTTTAAAAATCTGTCAAACCAAGATCCACTAATCTGTCTTGCAAGGTGACTGATCTCTCAAACAAACAAACATTTTTTTACTAAACAATGATTTCTTTATTAAACTTATCAGAAACTGAAATAGTAAAGTACAAAATTTTGAGACATGACTTTACTTTTTTAATCTTCACAAATGGCGATACAGTAATTCATGCTAGTATTCTCTGTCATTCCGTAAAAACTAGAGCAGCATTAGCACAAGAATCCTGAGGAAGATTTTCTGTTTAGCTGAGATGGCTGCTTTTGTGTCCATAGATTTTCAGTCAGGTTGCAATTTTGAAAGGAAAACCCAAACTTTCCAGCTGACAATGACACCGTGCAGTTGACCTCACTTAACCTAAGCATAGTCAATTGTATGATGTCTTTGAAGAATGGCAAAATGATCAACACATCTGTAGTTCAACACAAGTGTTGGGCTGGATTCAACTAGTCAGACCTGAACCTCATGGCCCCGGGTGTACTTTTCCACAGCACTCCTTGTTATACCGTTTTAATGCTAGATTACATTATTTTTTTTCTCGCCCCACTCACCACACAGTTCTGCATTTGATGTCAAAGTTGAACACACAGTATGTCTTTCTAATATGTTAACGGTTGAAGCTTTTGTAATCAAATGGAAATGTTAATTTATGAGAATTATATTATTATAATGTGATATTTGGTAACAAACTGCACTAGAATTTGAAATTCCTTTCATTTGTGAAGTTGAAAATTTGTGAAATTTTGCATTTCATGCTGCATGTTTTTTTGCTTTGTGTCTGAGTTCCCGGCCAATAGTCGAGTAAAATTCAGGCTGCACGTGTGTGGCAAAGCTATCCTTCTCCCTCAGCTTCTCTCTCTTTCACACAAACACATCTCTTTACCTGCCCTAATCTATCTCTCTCAGTAATCTTTGCTTAGTCATACAAGTTAAAGTACAAAAGAGATGCTGGAGCCAAATGATAGAATCAGTTTGCCAAACATGTAGCCCATTTATAACATAGTTGGATAATCTGATCTGGGCTTCACAACACTTAAAATAAAAAACTCACACCATCCATTGATATTTTCATGTGGCATTGAATGAACAGAAGTGAAAATTCATGTTGCAATGTTAGTGTTGAAATCAAAACATCCTTTATACTCTGGCAGAATTTAAATTACTGCGGTAATTGTTCCAAAGTGAAAAAAAATCAGTTTAGCTGAAAAACAACTCAAATGATTTCAAATGAAATATAATCGACTGCAAATGACTTCAGCTTACCACAATCAATTTGTTCTCATCTTCAATGGCTTTGTACAAGGGGAGACTATTTCTGCTGAAAAATGCCAATTTCTTTTCAATAGCTGGAATGTTGTCATCGATGCGCTCTGTTCCTGCACCGCCTCGTAAAATTAATCTGTCTTTTAAATACTGGTCATCACAGTCCAATAAAATTGTGAATGAATGACCACCAATCTGCCAAAAAGAATGAAACAATTTAAAATTGAGGGAGGACTAAGGATGACAGTTCTGGGAACCAGATTAGTAAAATTTGTAAATGTCAGCACAGTTATGATCAAATTTTACTTTCATCTGGCGGGTCCCTGATCTTTTCTTAATAAATAAAACTTGGCCATAATATCAAAAATAACATCATAGCCTTAACGATATCTTCTGATTTAAACATATTATGCCAGCTAATTTGGGAAGAATTATCAAAGTTTTTCTTTTTATGAGAATCTAAAAAAAAAAAAAAAGAGAAAGATAACTGAAACAGTTGCTTTATAAAGATGGTATTAAGTCATGTTCAGTGATTCAATCATCTCTGCTAGATATAGGGAAACTGATGTTAAAACATTGCAGCACAAAGCCTGTGTTCATTATAGAATCCATGTGAAAGATAATGCGAAAAAAATGTTTGCCTTGAGTTCTCCTAGTTGTAATTGCTTCTTTGTAAGTTCACTATTAGATTATGTCTTATAAATAATTGTAATATTAGAAGGAGATGGATGCAGTTTCTTACATTCCTGTTGAAAGCTTCATACTGCAATGCGTCCCTTGGGTATCCTTCAACAAGATAAGCTCTGGCATCTGGATGTTCTTTCATACATCTGATCAGCAACTCCTCAGTAACATCCTGTAACACAAAGGAGGTCCAGGAAAGGTTTACATAAGGTTATAGAAATAGGCACAAATGCAAGGAGCAGGCATGTATGAGAGGATAGATGGATGGATGGACGAATGGATGGATGGATAGATGGATGGATGGGTAGTGATGGGTGGATGGATAGATAGAGTGATGGATGGATGGATGGACAGAGTCATGGATAGGTGGATGGATGGATAGAGTAATGGATGGGTGGATGGATGGATGGGTGGGTGAATGAATGAATGGATGGTTGAATGGATGGATGGGTAGGTGAATGAATGAATGGATGGTTGAATGGATGGATGGGTAGATGGATGGGTAGGTGAATTAATGAATGGATGGATGGATGGATCAATGGATAGATGGATGAATGGATGGATGGATGGGTGAGTGCGTGGGTGGGTGGATGATGGGATGGGATGGATGGATGGATGGATGGATGGTGGATGGATGGATGGAAAGATGGATGGATGGATGAGTGGATGTATGGGGGAATGAATGTATCGATGGTTAGATGGGTGGATGAATGGGTGTGTGGATGATTGGATGGATGGATGGATGAATGGTGGTTGGCTGGATGGATGGATGGACAGACGGAGAGGTGGATGGATGGATGGATGGATGGATGGATGGATGGATGGATGGATGGACGGATGGATGGATGGATGGATGGATGGATGGATGATTGGCTGGTGGGATAGATGAAGGAAGGGATGGATGGTGGAGGGATGAACATGAATGGATGGATGGAGGAAGGGAAGAATGAAAGAAGAGATAGAAAAAGTGACATAGGATAGACAAAAATATAGACAAAAGATCTGCTTACTACAGGCGCCATATCTCCCTGCTGAAGTAACTGGGTTACCATGCCCCATTTCTCATCTGCTGTTCCTTTCTCCGAGATCTCCTTGCGTAGAATGTCTCCCATGGATAAATGGACAATGTCTGGATACCTGCTTGTGATTTTTGTACACTGAGTTCCTTTCCCACTGCCAGGTCCTCCTGTATAGGAAAAAAAATAAAGTAAGGCTTTTAATTGCTGCAAGTTGTACAGTGTCTGGATGACATTGCTGACTAGATGTATTAGTACTACACCTTGGGTGATTTACTTTCTATCACTCAATCAACTCTGCTTGACAAACTGACCTAATGAAGGGTAATGGTATTAATTTAAGTAAAATAGCAAGGAGTATCACAGAGATGATTACCTGATACTCTTAACTATTGTACTTAAATTAATACCATAGAGATGAATCACAGAGATGAATATCTATTATTGACAGAGATTGGCAGTTACAGTTATGTATAAGGACTTTCCTGTAATTGTCATAAAATTCAAATGATTGTGAACTAAAGCATTTATGATGCAAGAGCAAAAGAAGACAGTGTTGTGGCTTAGAGGAAAGCATCAGTGATGAGATGCCACACTGTTTAACAAATTAGTATTTCAGATGCAATGGATTAGTCTTGTCAAACTGGGTGATGAAGTTATCTGTATTCACTCTCAAGTCTATGAATAAATCAGAATCTGGTAATTTCTTCCCAATGCTCAGACATGTTATGCATTCTTAGCTGAAGCATAAAATATGTAACATCAAATACTATACACAGCAATATTTTGTCACAGTATTGATAACATGTTGAAACTGACAGATCTACACACTTTAAAGTTGGCAGTTTCCAAGACAGAAGAAAATGTGTGCAAGTGGGTATCAACAAAAAGCAAAATATTTCAAATTTTTGATGAATTTCTTCTCAACAAATCAACTTGCCTGCCAAGAAAACAATAGGGGCTGTTGGTAATTCAGGCCTGCGACCTTCATCCTTGACTTTGATTTCTGGTGGGGGAACAAATGCGACCTCTGGCATTTTCAAGGTCACTGGTTCTGACACAGGCAAGGGGGAGGTGGCTGGGGGAGTGGCTGACTTCCTTAACCGCCGCCCTGTGGATGGTCTGCCTTCTGATGGGGGAGCTGGGATAAAACAAGCCAGAAGAGAAGATGCTGATGTCACAAACTCTTATTGTAATCATAAATTATTACGTCAACGAGAGAGGACAGGTGAGTTATTTTGGCACAAGAAATAAAAAGTGTCATTAATTCAGCGACATAGCAGTAGAGTCAGATTGTATCAATAAAATATAGTGCCAGTTCATTTAATTCTAATGATATATTACAATATTATGCTATATACTCTTTTATGCAAATAAGGACTTGTTGCTAATGACTGATATTTAGCATAATCCAATTCAGGGTAGTAAAAACCCTCTTTAGATGACAGTGTAATGTTATCTGAGTTTATCTAACCTAATCTGTAGCCTTTGTATGGAACACAGTAATGTTTCCACATAAGGCGATCAATGTTATGGAATTTTCAAAAACAAGACAAAAAAAGCCCAGATTAGTCCCAGTCTTTAAATCAGGTGACAGCTGCTATTCACAATGAATATCTTAATGTACTTGAAAAATATATTATGGCCAATAAAAATTTATTTGCATTGACAATGAGCAACTCTCAGCCAATACTCCCCACACCCCACCCTCTCCCAACCTCACCTCACCTCAATTTTTCTCTCCCTCCCTCTCCCCTGGCTATCAACTTAGGGTTAAGAGATTTTTTTGTGAAGTTGCATATGTTCAGGATCAGTTTTCATATTCAAAACATTTAGATTGAGAACATAGACTTACATGGTATTCTGCCATTCTCCATATTCTGCAAAAGTGTTTCAAAAATTATGGCCAGTTCTTCATGGATCACTTCCTCATCTTGGTCCCCATCCACCTGGGAATAAAGACAACCACAACAACATAGATCACCAATCATTATTCCAACATGAGAAAGCCCAAACTTACAGGAAGACAAAATAAATCTGCATTCAATTTCACTTCAATGATATTGAAGAACATAATACTTTTCAAATAAGAGGTCTCTCTTGTTGCAAGAAATCTGTTTTGCACCAAATTTTTTTGCATCGACCAACTTTTTATTTTTGTAACTGAAAAGAAATTCTCCATTCATTCCTTAAAAATTGTTAAGGCCATATTGTTCATTCTGCGTCTTAAAAATTTATTAATGATTTCCCTCCCTTGTCTTGAAATCATGAAAAATGGTGTGCATTGGGGCTATGGATACTAAGTTTTAAGAATTTGCTTGAAACTGAACAGAAGGCAAAATTGGGTAGGGAAAAGCAAAACAAGAGGAAGAAATTTTAGCATGGATGAAGTTGTGATAGATGAAAATTGTAAATGACAGCTTACAATGTACAGCTTGCCACCATCATCAAAGTATTTGAGCACTGGTAAAGTTCTGTCCTTAAATGTGGCCATCCTCCTGGCCAAGGCTCCTGGCGAGTCATCCAGCCGTCCTGTGTTCTGGCCTCGAGCCAGCACATTGGCTGTCAGTTTGTCTTCCTCGCAATCCAGTAAGAAAACAGCATCCACTCTGCTGATCTAGAATAACAACAAATCCATGAGAAAAAAAAAAATAAAAACAAAATTTCCAACCTAGGAAAGAAAATGTAACACTTCAACAGATTTTGGCAAATTGTCTTGACACTTTTACACAATGTTAGATTGCTAAATGATACAGAATTGTATTTTTATCCTAATGGAAGATTTCTAAACTGTAACATGGAATGACCTTTATTTGTGCTGGAATCTCCTGCTTTGACAGATTGTGGAACAAACTGTTCTTGAAGTGTCCATAAAATATACTCTTCATTTATTGCTGGTTAATCTTTCTTTCTACAATGATTTGAGACAGTTTAAGGAAGAACAACAAAACTGAAAAAGGTTTGAAGACATTTTTTTTTCTTTAGTTTCAGATCTAATAATTTTAATTCATTTTGGAGCTCATTTTCAAATAAGCTTTCCATGACAATGGTTTCATTGACCAGAATGTGACTGAAATATTCATAACGGCCATCTCCAGAAAAGCTGTTTGTTCTGATTTCTGTTCAACTAAGACAGAATGGAATATCTTACGACTTCATGGCAGCTGTCATCACTTGAAATAAAATAACAGTAACAAGTTAGATTATTTAGTTATATTAGAAAAACAGAAATTCAAATATTCTCTGCTATTAGAGAAGATATTCTGAATCACAATTAAAGATAAGAGTACAATGTTTTATTCATTATCTCTGAGCCAAATCATTGTTAAATCTCCACTGCCCAGTGTACTGTAAATAATTTATATAATGGTCAGAAACAAGGAAACCTGTGATATTTTATATGAGTAAATAACAACAGAAACAATACAGCCTTTACAGCTGATTTTTCCATAGGCTATTTAAATCCAGTATCAATTAAAGAAATGTGAACATGGAGTTAACTGATATTTGTGATGCATCATGACGTGACGATTTGGTCCACAAGGTACATTTTGGGCAAATTGAGTTTTCAATACAGTGTGAAAGAGTGATCTCTCAGCTATCCTTTGACACCAGTGTCATTGCTCAATGACATTATTTGACAGAGTTATGAGCATCTAAGCTATTGCATGCGGTTGTCGATAGAAATAAAAATTCTGAGAAATTCACTTTCAAAGTTTTGCGTTATATCTCCTTAGCAAAGGATCCTACATTTTTAAAAGTCATTTTTTACCTAGTTTTCGAGTTTAATTCCATGTCTTGATATGTTTACATGATGCAGTGATCCTTAAAGAATAGGTTGGTGCAAAAATCCAAAATTTGACCATTTGACTCCCCCCCACCCCCCTTGATCTTTCTGCCCCATTTGCTCAAAACCGCCCAGTGTACCTTGTGGACCAAACCGTCGTGATGATTCACATTTAAGGTTATAGTGGGCTCTAGAGGGTTAAGAAAAATCAGAGCCCCTCAGTTTTCCTGGGCAATAAACGGCACTACCCTTTTTTCATGGTCCCAGTCTGTTTCTATTACAGAACTTGCGAAAATGGCACATATCGATTACTGTATTCCACTTAAATGATGCAGATTAATTACTGCCAATACGATTACGACTCTGTTGGTGTTGTCTGAGTGTTTCAAATGGCAAATAAACTTTATTGGTTAATTATTTATTGATGTTATGCTGTTTACTTTAGGGTTAGGGTTAGGGTAAGGAATAGGTTAAGTTAGGGGTAGGGACAGAGGTAGGGGTAGGGTAGGGTTAGGGGTAGCGGTACATTTTAACTCTACAAGTGCGCCGCCCGTATATATCCAACAGGTGAAACTCTCTTTATAGTGCGTATCCCGGATTTATACG
>JBCEWB010089744.1:0-12515 GCA_039654565.1 Peronia peronii
CCCCCCCCCCCCCCCCCCCCCCCCCCCCCCCCCCCCCCCCCCCCCCCCCCCCCCCCCCCCCCCCCCACACCCCCAAAACATTAGTTCATTTTTTAACTGACCAAACCTGTTCATTGAAGAATGTTAAAATCCTATTTATTTGGTAACTGAACAGATTTGAGAAGGCTTTCATAACAGGTTGAGTAGGTCTATCACTGTTGTATTATGCAAACTGGTTGCTAAGTGAATGATTTTGAATCCTGCACATAATGTATTACATGGACACCATAAGGGAACAAAAAAAGAGGAAAACTAAAAATAATATTCAGAAGGACAATACAGAAGGACATGATGAGAGGGAACACTGCAACTGTCAACCTAGAAGAAAAAAACCATAAAACCAGTGTGGATGGCGACCCCTCTCTCTATCTTACGCACCTGACACTATCAAGAGAGAGAAAGTAAGTAACATAGTGTATTGTTGCTTCAATGAAAACACTGGTCCAAACTTAGAAACCCTTTCTTCAGTTTAGCGGAAAAGTGATGAATATCTGTGAATAAGTGTGTAAGTTTTACAGACTGAAGATTATTCCTAACCGAAAATAATTTTGAGGATTGGTATTTGCTATTCATTAAAAATAATGATTTCAACATTGTTTTCTATTGTAAGAATCTGTTGTCCAGACATAAATTACTATATTGATTAAATGGGATAATTTCTGCGTTAACAGAATTCTTCTATGATCGATCAAAGACCGATCATAGTAAATGATGTAACATTTTGGAACTGCATTTATCGTACAACTTTTATATAAAGACACAATAAATATACTTGTTCAATGCCGAAGCTAAAAATCTGTGTTGTAAAGCAGTTACAAAGTTTATCCAGATCACAAAACACCAAGGTATTCAGGGCCAGCTATAAACTTCCTTCTATTCATTGCTCCAACTAGGAAGTCAAACAGTTTGTGCAGATAAAATAGACTATACAAGCAAGCCCTTACTCGGTTACCACCTCCTCCACTACTACATGGTAAATTCAAATCTATGATTCAATTTCTTTCCCTGCTGATCGGGAACCCATAGAGTGGGCTGCAAAAGAAATTTGCAAATCCTATAATACATGTCAGTTCCTACTCTACCATGCAACTTTGTACCTCTGCAGGCAGCTAGAGTAATGTGTGCACTTCACTCTGATACTTTCTCAGATATTAATAATAACAAATGTAAATAAGTTTCAGAAATCCAGTTCTAAAATGCTGGTAGCTGAAAAGGTCTTTTTTCTCTAGTCTGTCCCTCAAACAAAGGACAAAGGATTGTTCCCATTACGACATGACAGAGAACAAAAAGTTTAAAAGAAGATTCAGAATTACTCTGTATTAAAAAAAAATAAAAACTGACCCTCAAGGTGCTTGTTGTCTCTACAAATTATTTTCACTGGCCCATACTGAGTTGTAAAATGTCTTCAGACATTATATACGCACACAGTGGATCTTAGCAACGATCTGTAAATTCATGATTGTTATTACTATTATTCATTAGATACAAATGCTATTTCATCAACAGAAAGATTCCTGAAAACAAAACATGACAATCAGTTAATTTGAAGAGATTCCTGCCACTTGTTAGTTATTTCATAAGGTAAAGCATGGGCTCTCTGTAAATTTAATGTTAAACAAATCTGTGAGTCAGTTGTGTTTAAATCAACTTCATCAAAGGAACCTTAGTGATACACTCAGCTGGACTGTTTTGCCTGTACAATTTTTTACTTATTCAACTTCACATGTATAAGACATGACGGCATTTTCTAGAATGATGTGTCCAGAGTTTGCATGCAGCCTCCAGTACCACTGGCTTTGTTTGCAGTCTGCCGACTTTGATTCAATTCTTACATTTTAAACTTAAATGTAAAAATATGTATACATTTATGTCTAAAACTTAATAGCCTGAATTTCAGAATGTCATCCTAGTGACTTTTCCCATCACCTACAAAGACAGATTTGGCCAAGTGGTTGAAATAGACCTGGAGGTTAATTTTTAGTCATGTAAGAAATCATCCATCCATATCACATTTGTTTTTCATTTTCTCCCCATTTTCACATCACACGAAGATACCCATGGTATAACACCTGGTTACTGGGAGTTATTCAGAGTGCTATCATCATGGATAACATATTATTCTGCTTTGTCATCATGTTCAGCCCTAAAAAGAGACATTGCATGATCTCACAGTGAGCCAAATATCAATCTAATTATTAACTTGCATTCAGGCCGAATTTGGTCATCCCACATCACCTCTCACTACACAGAAGTAGGGAAAGGCGAACATTTGCCCAAAATACTGACTCTCATCAAAGAAGATCAAGTACAAAACAAACAGCAACAACAAAACATGCGGATTCATGTAATAACAAACAAAATGCAGGGGACTTTGCCTGTTCCTCTACAACATACTGACCTTTGGCAAGATTAAAGCAAGTGTTCAAAAAGATATGAAAGACAAGATAATGAGAAAAGACTTTTTAATTTAAGTATCTGCTAATTTACCTGTAGTAAAGCAATCATAGGATCTATTGGTACAAAAAAGTTCAGCCTTTTTAAAGAATATGTGTAAGAATCAGTCTTATAGCATCAAATCATTAAAAACACGCTCAAGGTATTCTACACTGTAACATATCTTTTGATGGGCAGCATATGGATTGGCCACTTTCAGTTCAAAACATTGATCTTCATTTCTTTGCATTTATAGAAAGAGCAATCGTTTCTATATCAGATTATAGGTTCAGAATGTCTCTGTGACTAAAAAATTATTTATGGCATATTTTTTTATTGATGGGGGTAGTCCAAATTCAATGTTAAATTCCCTATCAAATTGAGGGAAAAGATGACACTGCCAACTCTTTTTTGTTTTTTTTTTTGTTTTTTGCCTCTAATGATAACAGCAACTGCTGAATTCAACATAGGTCATGCGATGATTTCTACTGTTAAAACAAATCACTGGACTTTGGTTAGGGGGCTTACTCATTCAGATTCAGTGAAATGAAAGAAAGGAAATGTGTCTACAGAGTACACTAACTTAAATCAAATAACAAATATATAGGAACAAGGATGTATTTGGGACCCAAGAATAAGCCTCCAGGAGGCATAAGAGAGGGCTTCATATTGCATGGCCTATGGTTACTTCGATGTCCTCGCTGCCAATTTGTGGGGTTTTGTGCACACTGAAATTTTTTCAATGTGTTTTATACTTAATATTTTAGGTTTTTTTGTTGTTTTTTTTCATTTTTCTTGATACTTTTGAGTTTTTTTTGCCTCATTTTTCTATCTTCTCCAAGACCTACCAAGATATTTACAGCAAATTTTCATAATACTTTCCTTTACATTATATTTTTAAAAAATGGCATAGAATGTATCTCTTTTACTTTTTGAGAAAAAAAACCATTCTAATGAATAAAAATGCCAATTTGTATAGATCTATATTTGATTCATTGCATTTTTAAAAAATTTGTTAAAAAGCAACTATCAACAAAACTCAAATTCCCTTGAGTCATTTTTAGATTATAGACATTAAAAATGACATGCAACATTTGGAATGATTTGGTGTGAAAGTAACGGAGGAGATGGATTTTGAAAAAGAAACCCTGCAAACTCCAAGATAGCAACTGTTGTTTCCATGGTAACCAGACATGCTAGCAAGTTTCCAAGGACATATTCTGAATCGGACAAATCTACCAAATACACATGCACAAAAAAAATGACTTATGGTCAAAGGCAAGGAAAAAAAAAGAATTTTTCAGGCACTTTTTTTTTCTTCAGAGAACCCTTCTATATCGATGTGAAAATACATTTCAGAGTTAAATTTACTGAAATATATTGAGTAAAAGCCCAAAACTGGTAATTTAGTGGCATGGGCTAACAAAGATTAAGAAGAATTCACAAAAGTGATCGGCCATTTTCTCACTAAATTCAACAGCAGCAACAGATCACTCCTATCATCTCTAACTGCCATTAGCTCAACTTCTAATAAGGCAGAACAAAAATTTTTTCACACAATAAAGGGAAAAGAATAATCTTCACAGTCACACTAGTAACTCCATATGCTCAAAATCTGACGACAGGCTGATTTCATCATGTCACATCTCATATGAAGAATACACAGCACAAGCACTGACACTTTCCATATGTCTAACATATTGCTGGTTTTTTTCTGTGTGTCTTGGATGGTCTAGCTGAGAACAACAAACAATATTGTTGTGTCAAAAAATCTGAGTGTTTTGACCGTACATCAGCGACAGTTCTGTATGATGAATAATGAGGCACATAATGACACAGATTAGTGAGTTTTACTTCCTCTGTTTCACACACAATTTCCATTAGCCATTTGATTTCATTCAAGAATGAGTGTATACTTTCCATACTATTATGAGAACCATGAACTCAATCTGTCTGCTTTCATTCTCAATATCGCAGGATATAATAAACTAAAAGTACCATATTAGATCTGTTTTACCAGTGACTCCACATCTTACTTATGAACTGCATGATTTCATTCTGCATCAATACATGATTTCATCCGGTGCAAAACATTTCAGACCCTTGAAACTCAAGCATGAAATCTGAAAACCTCTGATGGCGAGCACTGCCACAAAATAAAAGCCATTAATGTGTGACATATAAGTTGCAATTATTTGTATTTAAATAAAACTAATGAGTCCTTATCTCTATTAAGCACTATTCTAGTAAGCCATATTATATTACACAAATTAACATAGTAGTTCACCATTGCATTTGGAAAAAGCTGAAACATAGAAATAACAATAATAATAAAAAAAAAATTCATTTCTTGACTTCTCTGAATGCAAATGAGGCCCCTGGAACAAAAAAATACCTAAGAAAGCTCAGAGGACAAAAAAAAAGACAACAAAAAAAGAAAACAACAAGAACAACAAAAACAAAAAGCCAAAAATTGAAATGCACGCATCCAAACACCATCAAATGTAAAACATGAGTAATTAGGATAGGGAAAAAAATTCTCATTTTGAGATAAATTCTCTCAAAACTGACATAAATTTTATTTTTCATACTAGGTCTCAATTGCACCACATTACTGACATAATATGATGCTGCATGAAATGTTCACTGGTACTTGACATCCTCAACATCAACCTCTGCAAATTTTACTGCTTCATCTCATAAACTCAAATGCCTTCACAAATTTCCATTTTTTTCCCTGGAAATTTTTGTAAGATTTTTTTGCTTTTTCACCTGTGAAACAGTGGATTATTCAAAAATAGTAATAACAGTAGCTTATTTTTAAAAAAAACAGTAATAACAATTTAATATTCAATAAATGAGACGCAACATGATGAAATCAGACACTTGTCAAATTGAGGCGACCGGAGAAAATACATGATTTTCAACAGTGAATGAATTTTGATACAATTTCTTTTTCTTCACAGAACCCTTCTATATCAATCTAAAAAGGCATTTCAGTGCTAAATTTGCTGAAACAGTTTGAGTAAAAAGCCGTAAAATTGTAATTTAGTGGCATGACCTATTAAGGATTAATCAGGATTAGCAAAAGTTATTGGCCATTTTCTCACTAAATTCAGCTGCAGCAACAGGTCACACTCATCATCTTTTACTGCCAATATCTTGACTTCTATTTAGGGCAGAACAAAAATTTTTTCACACACAGAATGGGAAATGAATAATCTTCACGGTAATATCAATAATTGCATTTGCTCAAAATTTGACGAGAGCCTGATTTCATCATGTCGTATTCCATATATTCAGACTCTTCTCTCATTGCAAAATTGATTTTCTCAATTATTTTAGCTCTGAGATATATACATATACAATTACTAACAAAATCTCTAGCAATCATACAAATTAAAAAATTATAACATATAATCTCTAGAAATTCAGTAAAGCCTATATAAAATAATGATTACAACAAGAGTTGGCTGGATTCAGAGTTTACTAAAAAAAATGCCATTTCAGTCAGAGCTAACCGACTCAAATCTTAAATTTTGGTCTGTAAAGTGATGTGTGCCGATCAAAGTGACAGGTCATTACAATACAATGTACACCACAAAAACTGCAAGTAATTGTTCTCTTCACTTTCAGCAAGAGGGAGAGAACAATTCACAAAGAAAACAACTCTGTAGTATCCTCTAGACTCACAGAGCATTTCTCAGTGTAGTTTTCAGGTTGTTGTTGAAACAATATCATGGTGTATTATTAACTGCATCACTGCTAAGCATCAGTGACATGGTTAGTTTCGTTCCCTCCATCTACTGCTAATCCCCACCTGCTCTTAGTCCTGGCTATGTGCATGAGCTAACTGACACCTGTCTTCTGCTTTCCCACAGGAAATCAGAAGCGTCGACTGTTATTCAATGTTACTAATTGCTATGTGAAGAACAGATCATGAGTTTGGGTTCTCATGGCTACCTCATCTGCCAATCATCAGTTTGCGGTGTCTATCAAAAGATTCTGCATATAGATGTGAAATGCCTGACAGTGGATCAAAGGGGAGGAAAGGATGGGGGGTGTCGGACTGACAATGGACATACTATGAATGTTTTCCTGCAATGAAGGGGTTTATATTAAAAAAAAAAATTTTAACAATTGCACTGTCTTCTCAAAAATAATATATGTGGAGAACAAAATATTCATTTACCAAAGCTGAGCTAATAACAAATTATATACATATAGCACAATTATATATGCCATATTTGAGCAATTACATAATGTTGTCCAGGACCGATGTCAATATCAGACGTGATTAAAAGCAATAGCAAAATATTGTTAGTGCTACCATGAACTTCATGGCTTTCTATAAAACAAGCCAACACTATCTCTACTATCTATGTTACATCTAACTAGGGAGACAGAAATTTTTTTTAAGGAAGTTTAATACACAGTGTTCTTCTTTCATTTATTAAGGACATTCAGACAATATCCTGTTTCAGATTATGTAGAAGAGTTTTTAAAACCTGTAAAGATACAAATCTTTCAATTTGAATTGCTTAGTAAGAATCACTGATTTAAAGAAAGGGATAGTGGAGGAAAAGGAATCAGCTTAACTTAGCAAATGTTTTCATTCAGCTAATAAGATCAGATACCCAAGCTTTGAAGGAAATCTGCTCGGCAAAGTTGACGAGAGCACTTCAAACCATGATAGGCCATGTTCATTTTAAAATCATATTTCAAACAGCTGTGAGGATTAATGCTGCCATCCATTTCATACTCAGCTGGCTAAACCTCATTTACTCTAACTGTCATCAATTAACACAAAAATAGTGGACACTGGATGAGACCAAGAATCTAGGAGGCCTATACCATAAATACAAAAGAACAAGTAGGCATCACATAACTACTAAGTGAACTAAATAGATGTGAACTAGATTTGAGAGTGAGGGGCTGTGGCCAAGGGGTTAGGATTCTAATACTAGCAGTGGGATGGCAAAAATTTAAAACCTATTTAGATTTATTTTTTCAGAGTTTCTATGGACAGGGAAACTTCAAACGTGATGTCTAAGTTCTCAAATAAGGGTAAGTATATTTTGGAGGTCTAATGTGTATGCTACACACATAAAGAAACATCTTGGCAATTAAAAAACAGATCAAGAGTAGGGAGAGATACCACTGTCTGGGCAAAATTTCCAAATTCCAAAATTTCTACCCGAAAATTTCTTTATCGCCAACAGGGAAAGCCCTTAAGGCTGAGATAATTCTACTCTCTAAGGATTGAAGGGCTACAAATAAATCTGAGCAAAGCAAAACGACATTATAATGAATGTCTAGGCTAATACTCCTAGCCTTGAATTCCAACTGAAAGTAATCTTTTAGTTCAAGATCTATTGCTTTGAGTTATGGTTCATTCATGGGAGCTAATGAGAGTCTTTGTCAACGGTAATACAGCCACTATTTACAACAATTATTAATGAGAATAAGATTATGCAAAACATCTCTTAGAGTTTATTATTTTCTCATTATTCCGTTTCATTATTCATTTCATTATTATTATCATGATTCCGTTTGCGAAAGTGCTGCTATAAATTTAACTGAATAGACTAGATCTAGACTTTATATATGCAAATAAATAAAAAACAATAAATAAATTGGAAAAAAAAATCATGAAAGTGATGCATGAACAGATGAGTATAGATCTAGATATATAGATCTAACTCAATGACAACTGTCCGAGTGAAAATTAAAACATTCTTTCCCCTGCAGTCAGTGTGGCAAAGGATTCTAATACTTTTTTTTAATGGACTTACTGTGGTAATGCAGCACAGCACCAGGACCATAAGGTCACAGCAAGGAAATAGCTGGCCTACAGCCATCTCTTAATGTCTGCAGACACCACTGTACCCTGATGATCCCGCCGCCAACTGGGTAACTAGTGAACTTGTTCAGGTCTCTAAGAAGGAAGCAAGTTTCAATGGAGAATTCCCTCCTCACCTGCGTGAGGTATTCAATAACGCCGTGAAATATAACCAAAACAGAACTTTTCACTTCAGCAGTATCCAAATTATGGTATAAAATGAAACTAATAAAATCTTTAGCTTATTTGCAACCCATGATTTCACTGTTTTTCGAATGTAAACAATTTGATCTACTGAAAATGAAGTTGGCTGGTCCGGGAATGGATCATGTTTTAGCTTCCTTGTTGATCACATTTGTCAAGGGTGATCTCCCCTGTGACTGTCGGATGGGTTGGTCTAAAAATAGAGCAATCCTGGTTGACAACTCTTGAGGTGTGTCCTCCAGCATTCGCCATCACATTATTTTAATCGCTTTCTAGAGTAACGGTATGTTTCGCAGTGCACATTTACTTAAGCGAACTCCTGTAACCCACTCTTCAGTACTAGACCTGATAACTTTGGCCTCATTAAGTAATAAAAATCTTACATATTATACTCATTTAATTTGACCATTGTAAATCAGAAAGACATGTGAAATTCTGATTGCTCTTTAAACAAAATTGAGAACACTCTCCTATACACACAGTGAGCAAATCATTCGATTGGCTTTCTCTCTCGTGTACAATAGTGCCCTACTTATATTTTGCATGTTTTCACTCCTGTTGTCCTGGCGAGAAGCCACTTAATATCATGCTCTTCGTTTTAATTTTGTGCCTTTTTGGTGCATTCGATAATAAGCCGCCTTAGATTTTAAGACATTTTTGTAAAATGATAATGATGATGATGATAATGATGACCTTCCACTTAATTTCAGAGTCTTTCTGAATTTCATAAAAATATATTGTTTTTATCTACCTTAAACTGCCCCGGATGTCTGTATCACTAAATATACATCACTAAATGTACAATAAAATGAAAGATGAAAACCCAGAGGATGTTCTGCTGTTGACTTTTGTTTGACAGAATTTACAAGGCAGCCTCATAAGTTGGGAAGCAGTCCACAAGACCCATCCTATAGGCCCAGGTAACCTGATAACTCTTTCTTTACCCCCCCTCACGTCCTTCCCTCCCCCTTCCACTTACCGTCCTGACCAACTGGGTGCACCGCTTGGAAACCACCTAATTACATATATCAGTTACTATAATTATTAGATGCTTCGTGTTACCATGGTCAATTTCTGCCATCTATAACTCCGTAGCTACAGAATATAATAGACAACAGCTGTGCTCCTCAGGCATTTTTTTTTCTTTATCCTCCCTGAAGAAGAACCAAGTAGGTTAAAAAATTTGGATTTTTTTATTGTTTTCTTTATTGTTTCTTTATTTATCTATCTATTTATTTATTTATTATTTTTATTTTTTATTTACATATTTTTTGAAAATTTATTATTTTATTATATATATATTTTTTTACCCTTTCAATTTTTACTTATTATGTATTTACTTTCTATTTTTTTCATTTTCCATCCCCATTTGTGAATTTCATTTAATAAATATTTCAATACCTGTCGACGGTCTTTGTGTGTGTTTTTTTTTCTAAAAAAAAAAAAGACACTTCTATAAAAAAAAGATTCAATTTATATTGACTATGTCTGCCTCTGAACATGACGGGTCATAATAATGATTTTGTATGATGCTTTGTTTATTACTATTATTATTATTATTATTATTATTATTATTATTATTATTATTATTATTAAATCAAATGATTATTGTTAATGAATCTGTGCGGAAAAAATTATGGATCAGTTGGAGCACTGATCTTAGTATAGAAAAAAAAATCTAAAAATCATACAACATTGACCAGAAAACAACAGACCTGGCCTGCTCACTTTTTCTACAAAGAGGTGTGTCCTGTCCTCTTCCATGCTGAACAACTTGCACAGCAATGTACCTAGAGATGCCCAGGCGCTCGCAATATGCACACATATAACCTAAGGTAGTCTATGCATTTTATAATTGTTATTTTAAATAAGCTTACGGTTCCAGTGGCCCCAAAGAAATTGGACTTATGCAGCGATTTATATTCTTAGAGTCGGCTACATGCGGTCCTGGTTATGACAAGCTCTCACGTTAAGCCTGTTGATTTTAAAATATAATAATACCGGTAATATAATATTAGGTAGTGGACAGATCGTATGGAAGTGTGACAGGGGTTAAACGTCCCTGCCATCACGAGTTTCGGGCAGATGGAGCTCGTAACCTGGGTGGGCAGTTCATCTTGGGGGAAAGAAAACCCCAATTTCAAACCACTGTCTCCTGCCTTTCAGCATGCTTTACATAGAATTGGATAGTCTTCTCAGCTCTGCCCATCTTTCCTCACATCTTTACGTCGGTCTTGCCGTTTTTGTCACGAAAAATGCTTGTTTTTACTTAATAGTCTTTCACCAGCTGAAATACTATTCATACATGTATATTATTTCTGGAAAGATTTTTTTCAGTCTTTCTTTACACTATTCACCTATCACCTTTCTACAGATGTTTGTTTCTTTCATTCTCTGCCTGATGTCTTGATCTGTCTTTCCATAATCTGCTCTTCCATCGTTCTTGCTCACACTTGTCCAAGATCTCATTGGCGATCCATTATTTTGTCTTACGGCTTTCCCTCCCAGGAATTTGATTGCAGTTGAAGTTTTTTTCACTTTAGACCTACATGCAATGGTTGCAATGACATTGTTTGTGACTGGCTTGAAGGAGGAGAAGCGGCGAAAGTCTTCCCACGATGTGTGCATGAAATTTTTCTGAGATCAGGCTGTCGTTCAATTATTCACGGTCAGATCTCATTTTGCCGTTCTGTGGCTTATTGACTGTCAGGAAAGGTACTTGAATTCCATTATGACAAGATCGAGGTCGCTGCCCACGTTTGTTCCTGGAAATGTTCTGGTCCATCCCAAGTCTGTGCCATCTTTGTACCAAATTCACTGACAATGACATGGGCCATTAAAATTCTATAAATTTCATTATTCGCTTTTCACCAGTATTTTTTTCGTGTTTTTTCCCCACTTGTTTCTGTCGTAGATTCACCAGGCGAATGACTACTGAGATGCCATCAAAGTTTCCAGACAGCCCAAAACAGAAACAGGCAGACTCTATATCCCATGACAGCTCATTTTAACGAGCTTCCATTCTTCACAATTTGAATCCAATACAGGGATGCCGAAGAAAATCTCATCCCCTCCACGTGCACAATAATGTACAGTTATACAACAGTATAAGCTGTACGCATATTCCGCATATCTATATTATATATAATCTAATTTCAATTGAGATTAATTAAGCTTACAACCAACGTAGCCTTTTTGACTGAATTTAGCATAAGTTAGATGAAAACAGAAGCGATGCAAAGCTGAAGCTAATCTAATGGCAGTGGTGGTATCCATGATTAGTGTAGCCACAATGTACGATCCTGAGTCCAGAACTTTCAGAACTGTTCAAAATACGATATAAATGAATGTTGTTTGGTTATTTAGAATAAAACAGGATCTAGTTTGCAAAGAGACAGGGAAGATTATGTAATCAGAAGGATTTACTGGTACATGACTGTGTTTTGGGCACAGGAAGTTGAATCATGCCCAGATTAAACAGGAGACAGTACCGTCAAATTGGTGGAGCTTTTTTACTGTTGTTGTCGCTTTAAATGCAGCAGTCGATAGAAATACTGTCTTATGTTCTGCTACTAATCTTGACTCTTACAAGAAAAGAACGCGTGATTTGTAATAAGATGCTTCATAGCATAGTTCACAGCTGTATACATGTATGCAGAAATAGAAACGATTGTTTCAAATTTTTTAGGCCTATTTTATTTTATTCTATTTATTTTTTAGAAAAAACGTGCCCATACATTGTTTTTATTTAATTTTTATCAGTCTAGTCGTAGGTATTTTAAAGCTTAATTTAAAGCATTAGTCATCGATAAGGCTAGTTGATTCTTTCGTTTCTTTCTTTTTTTTCTGTCCTTCCTTTCCTTTCTTCCGATCCTTGCTTTCTCTCTTCCTTTCTTTCTTCTGTCGGCGGACAGACGGACGGATGGATGGTTGGATGGATGGATAGATAGATAGATAGATAGATAGATAGATAGATAGATAGATAGATAGATAGATA
>JBCEWB010089766.1:0-12514 GCA_039654565.1 Peronia peronii
ACAACAACAACAACAACAACAACAACAACAACAACAACAACAACAACAACAACAACCACAACCACAACCACAACAACCACAACAACCACAAAACAATAACAATTGAAAGCGATAGAGACATTCCCAACAAATGCAGCTTGAAATGAATTGGCCCAGTGATCCAGCCAGCAAATACTTTATGTTTCGAAGCGTAACCTTTAGACTCCATCGATCACATTGCCGTCCCTGAGACGCTATTGCTTTACACGAGCCGAACCAGCAAATAAATCAAGAAAACAAATACGGACAATCGTTGTCTCCTTGTCTTTTTATCTTATTCTTCTCCCTCTGACCCAATTGCCGCCCCATCTTTCGATTTGTGACCTGATGTAACTGCCCGATATTTAACAGCAGACAGCTGTTGGTAGACACGGGTTTGAATCTCAGACAAATCCCCAGCCTGCCATGGATGGATGTCACCCACATGAAATATGATCTACCCTGGGCGTAGCCAGCCCCAGGGGGGTCACCAGGGAGGGACAATGGCAGGTAGGTGGGAGGCCTACACTTCAAACTAGAAAAGGATTGTGGACAGACGGGGTCAGCATTGTTCTGGCCCAGGCTCGGGGATGGGCTGGACACTGAAATGGCCCCGGGTCCATCCGGGGCTTTGGACCATCCCGCTGACCGCTCAGTGGACATTTGTTGTCCACGGTCCAGTGGCTGTGAATGGAAGCCTAACTGACACCTACTATAAAGTTAATGATATCCGCAGTCATCATGACCCAAATCTCAACAGATTACAGAAGATTTCCTTCTTGTGGAAGAGTCTGATGCTTAACTATCCCACCTAACACCCGTAGGCACTGTAAGTCTGTGAGCTGGCACATAATTTAGATTTCTTGATGAAACCTGATCTCTTATTACAACAAAATTTACTCTCCTGTGAAACCATTGTCATTAGATGGCAAGATTCATATATTATCAAAGGGCAAAGCCTATTACAGCCCAGTTTCCTAACCTTGTCTGCCTTCTACCTCCCCCTCCTCCTTCTGGTGCTTATTAAAGAAACTATTGTTATTTCTGATTCCTATCAATGGATAGACAATGGTTGTCAGTGTGAATTTTCGATACACTAGAACAGACACAAGCTCGTTAAAAATGAGATTGGAGGAGTAAATGACTGGACTGACATTATTTTTTTTTTCTGGACTGCCATGAAATACAACTGCCTTGGATACAGCAGGCACTTCCAAAGTATACCCACCCATAAAAGATGAAAATTTAAATGAACAAGGATAAAACGTGTGCTCGCTTACGAAACAAAAAGAAGGCATTCCAATATTTATCTGATTAATGCTCGAACTTACGAGCAAGTCACCATTAAGTTGTTGGTATATGAAAAAATCTATTAGCATAGATGTAAGACTGTTCCGCAAACCATATATTATTATTGTACTCTTGTTTTTAAGCTGATGCATTTCAGCAGCATCGTCACTACATCATTATATCGAGTGCATGGTGAGACAGCCGTGTGGCCGGGATTCCTTATAATCAGCATCACAGGGCTTGATCTCATCTCGTGTTCCCTGGAACTCTTCGATTTGATTACAAAGGGACTAGCCATAGTGCTGTTATTATCTGTAGAGCTCTCTTGTCACTCGACCCAATTTGTATCATTCCATCGGTACTGTGAGGCCAGTAAGAAGCCAGTGAAGGAAAACAGTACAAACTGTCCTCTTGCTTTTCCACTCTGCAGTCAGGATTCCATCTTGTCATAGTAAGGGTGAAAGAAGCAGAAAAAATAAAAAATAAATAAACGTTGATATCTGTTTCAAATTGATGTGGCGTGGATATTAATGCAGTGTTTAGATGTCCATATGAAACAGGAGTGTTATCGTTGGAACTGAACCACTAGGTTGAGATGTTGCTATTGGAATTCAAACATACCGCTATATTTCAAATATGAAAATATTGGCAATGCATATCAGCAATGCTGGTCACCTACGTCCTTTTAACGGATCATTGTAAGATAACATCATCAGTCTACGTGTATACTATATTTAAATGCTACATTTAAATGCTACCAAATCTTATTATTATGATTATTTTTAGAGGCAATAGAAACGGTGGGAGGGGACACACCATAAATTTTGCCTACATCGGACATGGGATATATTTTTGCATTTATTGTGAACACTTGATGAGATCATTTCCCTAGCAGACAAAACTCGTGAGCTCAAACCTCCGGTCAGTCAGTTATTTCTAAATCCATACCCCCATTACCCCATAGCCCGCTAATGCACGCACCGGTCAGCAGTCAGTCGTGGTTACTGAGTCGTGTGATGTGTGTCATCACTGTCCGCTGTCACCAATGGCCAGCAGCGAGTGAGGGGATTAGGGCTATGTCATGTGCTGCCATTGTTGTGTTACGGCGATCCTGATTGGCTCATCACAATCCTGTCACTGTAACATCAGCGTTGATTGGCAGAGATTATACTAACGACCTTTAGGTGTGATCTGGTCATTAGATTGTTATTTCTATGACTATGCCCATTAGCCTCTTGCCACGTTTATATACCTTGAAATTAATTCTGTCACTGTGGATTTGGCGTTTTCCCATTTTCCTATGACACATATTAAGGAGATCTAACAACTAATTTACAAATCATATTTCCACCGGTCGGGAACTTAGTCCGATACTATTAATACAAACACGCGTATTGTCTGATTATTTTCATGATGTAATTTTGATCGTTATTGTAATATGCACAAACAGCAAAACAGCAAACCAACCAACCAATCGACAACAACCAACCATGCGACGAACCATCCAAACCATGCAACCAGCCAACTCACCAATCGATCAATTGACCAATCGACTGATCAACCAACCAACAACCAATCAAATAACCGACCAACCAATTAACCAACCAATCAATCAACCAATCAACCACCCAACCTGCCTGCCAGCCAGCCAACCAACCAACCGACCAACCAACCGACCTACCAATCAACCAATCAACCAACCAAACCACTGACTCAAAAAAAAAAAAAAGGGAAAAAACAAGATTATTTTCAACTGGTTTATTCTCAACCTGTTGTATGTTGTCTGCCACAGTTGTACCTCGGACATCTGAAATTAAAACAGAGAGCACACGAGGATTTCTGTATAATAAAGGACCCTCACAACCCAGGTTAATCCATTTATCTACAGTGCAAATGCTGTACGATTTTCTATTAGGCGATTAGTGCAGTGCTGCGTAGCATTCATGAATCGGTCAAAAGTATGTGATGTTCAATCACAATCTATCCAATATAATTACATGCTTGAAAAAAAAAAAGCACAATCTTAACATTGATAAAGCCAATAAATCCTTAATTAAGCTCTGCAGCTTTGCCCTAAGACAAATTTGGTAGCTGGAATGTTTGACATGGAACTCTATCCCCTTTCCCTTCCTCTAATGTTTTGATCGTCCCCATAAAAATGGGACACACAATGAATTATCATTTCAGTTCAAAACTATTTAAATGTTTATGAAATTGGTACAGATACGTTTTTGTGTTCAGATCATTATTTAGCAAATTTCAAATGAAAACACTGAAAGGGTGTGCTTTGAATTTCATTTCTGTAGTTGAACATGGGCGTGAACCGGAAATATGTCAAGAAATCTTTCCCACCCCGCAAAGCATGTAATGGACAAATAGGATAATGTAGAGCCTCTGTCCTGGACATCGTAAGTCAATTGGTAAGTACTGAAACATGGCCTAGCAAAACAAAGATACGCAAATTTTCTGGTATTGGGTCATTTTCAAGCTGTCCTCAAGATCCTAACATGAAGACAGAGACACACATTCATGAAATAATGACCAAGGACACAGCACTGCAATCACCGTCTCCATCTCTCCATACAAAGGGAGTGTGCGAGGGTTAATCGAACACATTAATCATTGAAAAAAAAATCCTGACTGGGCAAGTCATTGCGATATTGTTATCTCACGCCTGGGAAAGATTGATGTAAACGAGTAATGTTTCTCTCATTATTCTCCGACCACTGATCAACTGAATTAAACTTTAACCCTGTTGTAATATAATAGGCTATGAAAATGGCCAAACTTTAACCTTGCGTAATACAAGAGGCTATTAAAAGGCCGATCTTCTAGTGAGTGTGAGTTTTTATTTTTGAGTCCTTAAAATGGTACGAGGTGATCGACTCAAAGATTCGTCCATTATACTTTTTGCATACCGGTAGGCTATAAATAACTTTCAGTGTAACATATGATATGGTGACAAGGACTGATATTGCTGTAGAGACTTGAGCTTTCAGCTTTTGAACTTGAATAAACATCTTTATAGTATTACTGGCACTTCAGCAGCAGCTTCAGACATTTTTAGGAACAACCGCGCAACAGCACTGAAACGGCAGTGTGTCCACTGCTATTGTGTCATGCTACGTCACCAGTTCATTGAAGTTTCACCGTGTGTGCAGCATGACACTGCAGTGTGTACCTACGGACATTCCTTTGGCCTGAGACAGCCCGATGTCAGGTTCACAACTTAAAGAAGCGTTTGATGAGTTTGCTTCTACCTAGACATTCTTGTAATGTTTTGTTCACGTGTCACAAATGAGACAGTGAGTTCCAAAGGTTGCTTTTGATTTAAGATTTCTGAGGCTTTCCAAACTAGGAGCGGTGCAGTACACATCTCAAACCTCAGTGAATATAAGAGAGAGACATCAGATCCTTTACCAGTCTCTGCCATTTCGTCATACAATCTGCCTGTCTTATTCTTTGAAGTTATCCTAAAGAAAAACCCATCAGTGATCAATTTTAACCATCGCTGTTGAAATTTTCCTCTAATAATCTTCATGGCGTGTTATATATTATTACATTACAATCAACATTTCAAGATGTACACAGACAAGCATTTAAAATAGTAAAACACCTGCATCAGTAAAATAATTAAAGCTCAATAAAAAGATAGTTATCATAAGACTCCATTCGCACAGTACATAACAATATTTGTTCATCACACGCAAATATATAGTTTCACATTATTCTTCGATCACTGATCAGCTGAATTAAACTTTCACCCTCTCTCTCTCTTTCTCTCTCTCTCATTCTCTCTCCTCTTCTCATTCTCTCGTTCTCTTCACTCTCTCATTCTTTCGCGCTATCTGTCTTCTTCTCTCTGTTTCTCTCTCTGCGTTCTTCTCTCAGATAACAACACAACACATTCACATTACTAACACTTTTCACTCATATTAAAAGCCTTCTTTCAAACAGATCCTTTTAGCACCAGAGGAAGCCGTGCACTAGAAATGCACATAGTACAGGTATGTAGATGGGAATGATATGAATACTACAGAAAAACGTTCAAAATGTCAATGATGATAAAGCTGAAGATAATGATCATACTGATATCGTCTGTGTAGGCGACAGGAACAATGAAAGTAACGATGATAGGATGATGCTTTAGACAGTCTTAGTAGAAAGGATAGTGATGACGATGATGACGATAACCATGACATTAAAGGAATGAAACATTAGAAGCAACTGCAGCAAGCAAAATGAAACAAATTGCTTAAAATGAAACGACGATACGACGTTGTGTAGTATTCTGAGGAACACATTCAACTCTTCTGTGGTCGAAGTCAAAACTTTGCTCATCACACTATTTTAAAACACACCAGGTCTTTCAGACGCAGTCTCAATACATGCTCACCTACAAAACACAACAGCAAATTGAGTACCATTGCAATTGCAACAGTCATTGGTCTAATGTTACAGAAACCAAATTTCTTAATTAACAAAGGAACAAGAAATTTATATACTATATTCAGAGCATCCTTCGCTGTAGGTAATTATTCTGTGGTCCCGTATCAAACAATTCAATAAAAGCGGAACAGGGGAAAAAACCCACAGAACCTAGCTCAAGGAGTAGAATCTAGTTAATATAGGCGGCCTGAGCTTTGCCCAGAAATTCCCTGTCTCCTTCCTTCGATATGTTCCCCCACTGAGTGCTCTAGGGCTCGGCAGACGAAGTGCTAAATGGCCCCTGTCTTCGATCCAAATTCTCCTGGGTCTATATCTATCCATCTACTACATCAACATCTAATGTCCTTGTCCATTTTTTTTGTTAACATTCTGTACCTTTTCTCTCTCGATCTCTCTTTCTATATTATATGTTCATCCCGCTGGTATCTCTTCCATTTAATTCCAGGCGGAAAGTCTGCGTTTTATCAGAGAAGAGAACATGTACTCCCTGTTGCCAACATTTCTTGATGAGATTTTCATTCATCAATCTCAGGGTATTGAACAGAATTGAACAGAAAAAAAGAGAGAGAGAAAGACAGAGAGAGAGAGAGAGAGAAACTTTTTCTCTCCACCCTTCCACCCCCACCCTCGCCCCACTTTTACATTAAGAAGATCCGCCGTCTCACATTTAAGAGTTGAAAGCTGGTGTTGGCTAAACCATATCTATGTGCTTTACTTTAAAAGTGAGAGCTGGAAGCTCTGGGTATGTAGAGAGGGGAAGAGTAGTTTTGTCACAAATAAGAAGTTCACGGTAATTACAATTTACCTCTATCTGTTGACTCTAAACTTATATATTCAATAAAAGAAATTTCGAACTCTGTCCAATTTAGTATGTGACGGCAGATTTAGAGTTTCTTTGACCAATAAAATAAGTGAATAAAATAAACATCGGACATTAATGATTATTAAAAGAGAAATAAACAATTTCAACTTTGTGTTTGACCAGATGAAACAAGGTAGTTTTTTCTTTCAGATCCTGCAGTTTATCATGTCCATCCTGCTGATTATAATCAAAACTAAACGTACTGAGTATTTAAAAAAGTATTGATGCCCAATTTCTCCTCAAAACTTTATACGTTTACCTTTCTTAAAATCATAAAAATCTAGTTTTTAAAAGTGGAAAGAACCTGAATTTTTTTTAGCATGACAGGGACAGCCAATAGCTGGTTACTATGTCTACAAGACAAGCTGGTTGCTCTTACAAAGCAGATCACCAACTCTTGACGTGGCAATGGCCGACTCTTTCTGGCTTTATTCAGTTATCTATCACTGACCTTCAATAGTGATTGAAACAAAAATAAACGGCACCAAAGCATTTGTCTTTAGCGAAAATACAGTCATCTGTAAAATCTGTACCGCTGAAGATGATAGCTGCTTGAAATAGGACCCTTACTCTTAAGACAGTAGCATAAAATATAAACCATAAAAGCCAAGCTGCTCTGCTGGTTCAGCCTCAAACATAAAACTGACTCACATCACATGAGATGCAAAGAATAAAATTGTCAAAATATATACAATGAAAATAGTATAGACAATTTAAAGTTGGTCCCTTTGAAATCAAACCATATGCTGATTATTTCGCAGTAAGGAAAACCAAGGCAAATATAAATAAATGCAAACTGGCAACAGATTATCACTAGCATGACATAGAAGAACAAAATAGGAATTGGTCCAATTGGGTCCACTGGGAGAGATACAAACACACAGTATCATTGTTTTATACAACACCAGTTATTGTTTGTTATGTCAGTTGTACACTGATATTGATAATATGCCGAACAATAAATGGTGAGTTATGAGCTTGAAAGATTGGCCCGAGTGCGCATATGGCAATCACGGAGGTATCGTTCAGATTTCACCGAATTCCCAGTGTATGGCAAATGACATTTGAATGACGGGATGTCAGGCAATACTGGACAGCTGACGTTCTGCACAGGTTAGGGGCACTGTCTTTGTCACTTGACATTTAGCTCTCTAAGTTTTGCCCCTGTCATGGACGACAGAAAGGGGGATCACCTCAGTTCAGACCACGATGTCATTGAAGAAGAGATGGTCAATTTCCTGACACAAGTCCTCGGCGTTGATAGTATAGCTACCAGAGGTGGTCGTTGTGTTATCGTCGTCCTGCTGGGTGCCCGCCGTGCTGCCCTCATCAAGAACGTCCTTCAGGTCCGTCAGCGAGTATGCCTCCCCAACAGAGGTGCTTTGTGTTTCATCACCAGTGGAATTATGGCGATTGAGATGTGGGCCGCGGGATGCACTCAATCTCCCATAGGAATGGTTGAGATCATGAGCGTTGAAATTCTTGTTGGTGAGTCCTGATTTAGCGAGGTCACTCCCATGGAAACGACTAGCATTTGCGTAGCTCTGGGACCGCACAGATCCCGAGGGGGCCACCAAGCTGGTGCTGGTTCCGTCTATGTACATCCCGTGCCGGGTGGACGAGTCTGAGTTGGGAATTCTGGAGATGTTGGGAGCCAGGAGACGGTACGGAGTCTCCGAATTGTTGGTGAAGGGGGACATTCTCTGGCGCTGGGTGGAAGTTAAGGTTGGCAAGGGTTTGGGTGGAGAAGCCAAGCCGTCTGAAGACCTGGCGCCAGTGTTGAGCAAATTGGACGAGGAAGATCCTCTGTTTTGGCGTAGGTTCGAGGCATCGGAGTAGCGGCTCTTCTCTGCCAGGCTGGGGTTACTGTATTTGGACAGAGAATTGCCCACAGTGGCGTTGGCCGTGACGCTGTCGTCGCTGAAACTGATGTTGGGCTTGTAGTTGTCCGAAGTCTCCGCCATGCCCGTCAGCTGGAGTGGACTGTCCGAGGCGAGGCGGGCGGAGAGACCACTGCTAGAGCTGGTAATAGGAGATGACGTATCGCCCCAAAGGCGTTTCCTGGCTGTCTCAGAGTTCAGGGACGATAGGGACCTAGGCTGATGGGAGGTAGCGGAGGAGGAGGGGTTGGATCTTGGAGAACCGAAAGTCATGAGCTTGGCTGATGTTGGGTAGGTGTTGTTTGAGAGTTCTGAAATGAGCAAAATAAACCAGAGTATTAGAGACTAAATCATGATAAAACATATACTTAATCAGCAGTATCAATTGTGGAACATGGTGGTATAATGTCATTTGCATAAAATATACAAATTAAACAACTTTATTCATTGGCTTTTCCAGCAAATTCCAAATAATCATTATAATTATACTGTAGTTTAAAAATCATTCTGCTGCCTTTCCTCTATCTCCTTCCCTCTCCAGTCTTCTGACTATTCAACTTTTAAACGGTCGGTCGACAGAATACAAGAAAACGCTACGCATTTCTACATCTGCCTAAAACACATCAGATAAAGCAATGGAGATTCATCACTCAAATTTTGTCATGTGTCAGAATAATCAATGATTACAAATGATCAGCTGGATTTGTTGTTGTTGTTGGACATTTTAAGGTAAATATTTCGTTTTGTGTCAAATTTTGCTGGCCAGACATATGTCATTTTGTTTGATATGAAGACTGATTCTTTCTCCACAAGCCAGCATAATGGAAAATTCCACGTTGACTAAAAGACACCGTGGAGTCTATGCAGGCTCAATTTTATCCTCTTCCTCCCTTCCCCTTCGTCTGATTCAGTGGAGTGACGGAAAGGTTAAAATCATAAATATTACAAAACACTGTGAAATGTAACAATTTAATAAACGAATTTTTAGAGAAGATTGTTGGGAGCTTTCATATATTTTCCCAATTTAATTTGCTACCTTGAATCTCATATCATGATTTGCATTGCGTTTTCCCAAATATCAAATCTGGCCTGTGTGGGCGAGGTGATTAAAGGAAAATGTAATGGACATATAAAGAATATTAAACAACTCTTCTTGCCATTTCATTATTGGAGTGGGAAAAAACAACAGATTGATGTGAATATTCCTTTACTCTCATTTGTTTTCTTTCGCATTGCAAAAAATGAATTTTTTATCGGTCCCAGATAACAGTTGATATAGTTAGCCCGGAGAAAATGCCCAGGGTTTTGATCTCTGTCTTTTAATTCCAAAGTGACAAAGTCATGCAGATAAGGGGAGCATATTCAGGGATGGAGGTGTCATATTCATACTGAAAAAAGGTCTTCCAGGGTATTTACAAATGAAATGAAAGGGAGTAGAGTTTCAAAAGATGTCTCGACTTTTTTTTTTCAAGGAATCGTGATAATTTCGAACTATGTAGAAGTATTTCCTTTATAGAGATACAGGAGCCAGATTCTAAAACGATGTAAAACGATGTTTTGGCTTATACAGACAATTTACGTAATCTTTGTGAATAAATGTGGATTATAGTATTGCTCAATTCTCAGACAATCCTCCGTTGCAAAAGAGTTTTGATTTGAATTCCCTTATGGATAATGGAGGTGAAGAGAAACAGGTAGGTATTGGCTCTCTTGCAGTTATGAAGATTGTCATAGTCTCTAATGGAAGCTGAACAGATCTATATTGTTTAAACAATTATTTTTTGGAAAAAAATTAAGATAATGGGACTGGTATTTGCGGTTATTCACAGCAAATGGCTGTTATCTTAGAGAAAGGAGACATTATTTTCCCAAAGCTGATTATTGAGTGGGTCTTAAATATAATTCTTACGAACTTTATGTGACAGGCAATTTCATATTCTAATCCATTATAGAACCAGATAATAGCCTGGTATAGTAAATATCTGGCATCATACAACTTCTAAAAAAAGAAAAAAAAAAAACTAGTTAGGCGGGGTGCAAACCAGCAAATTCAGATAGTAAGCAAAACTGCTCTATGTCCGCAGATATGCAAAGCTGCTAGAACCACTCCAGGCATTCACAACAGTTACTAGTGGAATCAAAGGCATATCACGCTAAAACTTGTTGATTAGCAAATTCTAATAATTCTACTAATTGTTTTGTTAAAGTGATCACATACATCTTAAACGTTTAGTAAATACAAAGTGCAACCAAAGCCAATGTTGATGAGTAGATTAGTAATCAAGGGATCATCCATTTATGCGTGGTTTTCTTCAGTAAATATAGTTCTAAAATGCATTTTCACGCATATAAAACTTGTTAGTCTTTTCAGCCCGATGTAGTTCAGCCTATATCAAAATCCGAATACAAAGATGTGCATTATGAAACAATAGATCAGCATTTTAATCGGTTTTTGAGGGACATTTTACTATTCCATTGCGATATTTTCTCTTCAAAGTAACTCTTATAAACTGATACATTATGATAAAAAACTGCTAGCTGAGTTTTTACCATTCTATTACTATATTTCTTTCTTCAAAGTAACTCTATCTTGTAAACTGAAACATTCTGATAAAAAACTGCTAATTGAGTTTTTACCATTCTATTACTATGTTCTTTCTTCAAAATAACTCTTGTAAACTGATACATTCTGAAGAAAAAACTGCTAGCTGAGTTTTTGTTTCAAATAATTTTTTTTTTTTTGTGAAGAAATTCCCCAAACCAAATTGGCCGATACTGAAGGCATGCAGTAAAAAACAACAAAAAAGCTCTACAAGCACACAGCCAAGTCACTAGAGGACACAGCACTACAAGTTCACAAGTGCGACCAAAACTTACCGGGAAATTTTTTTTTTTAGCTTGCCATAGTCAATTTGGCAACAACCTCCCTACACATAACACGACTGACTCACAGCTGAAAGAAGGACAGGCAAAGACTCGTGAGGACACGGAACATACATCAAAACTGAGTCATAAAACTGAAATCATGCACCTAATTTTTCATCTCAAAAGAATCACGCGGGTTATGAAAACAAATCTTGAATACTCTTGAAGACATATCCTAATTTCTTTGAAAGAGCCAAGCTGTTTTGACTCAATATTGAAGGTTTATGTAAGCTTATTTTACATAAGTTATGCCAGTTCTGAATAAATTCTTCGTTGATTAATACATTAGAATTACTAACTAAAGTAGTAGACAATATATTATATGATAAATTGTTTCAAGAAAGAGAATGTTGTTGATTACAATAAAATCAATACAAAATAAACTTTAAACAAACAAAGAAACATTATTATTAAAACAGAATCTAATTAATGTGGTTAAGCTGACCATGAAAAATGAAAATTGTGACCAGACAATATAATACTAGAGAAACAAAAGCTGCAACAAAATTTAAAAAAAAAGATAATTATAATGAAAATAATTGTGTCAAAGTGCACTTAAAAGGAAACACAAATGAAGTTCAAAAATAACTGAAGCTATTGATCGCAATTTAACACAGAACGGAAGCGATCTTGTCAATTTTCTTCATTATTCAAATAACACATAATTATTCATGGTGTTTTGAGAATTTGGGAGGTGGGCGTCAGACAAATCCAAAGAAACGAAAAACAAAACAAAACAAACAAACAAAAAGTCCATTTTGGCAAGGATTTTGGTGTGTAGGAACCTCCGGAAGAGCTAGCTGAGCTCGGATGAAGAAGGAAAACGATCTCAGAGGAAGGTAAAAATTGAAACAGGCAATTGATAGTCTGTCCTGAAGTACATGGCGATGAGGGAGAGAGAGAGAGGGAGGGGGCAGAAAGCGAAAGAATGAGAGAGAGAGAGACAGAAAAAGAGAGTGAGTGAGTGAGTGAGTCAGATAGATAGATAGATATATAGGTAGATAGATATATATATAGGTAGATAGATAGATAGATAGATAGATAGATAGATAGATAGATAGATAGATAGATAGATAGATAGATAGATAGA
>JBCEWB010089777.1:1804-12514 GCA_039654565.1 Peronia peronii
AAACCCCTCCCTCCCTCCCCCCCCCCCCCACCCAACCGTCCCCCTTTTTTTTTTTTTTACATCCCAGTGTAACATAAATACGATAAGACAGCTCAGCCTTTATCCTTCTGTTTTCCCTCTATTACTTGCTAGTTGTAAATCCTACATATCATTCGATTTTACTTGGTGATTGTAAATCTTATTTAGCACCAATACATATGTCTGAATTTTCAGGCATGATAAGCTTCTTTTTTTTTTTCTAATATTGTAACTCTAAATAATTAAATAGCTAATAAACTCAAGTATGTTTTAGCCTCACTTATAGATATTTAATATAGTTCCCTCTGTTCAATGAAATGCCAATTGCAGGTCCTACACATAATGCAAACATTTGAATTTTCATGCGATATGCTGCCTGAATTTCCGTATTATATTGTATACCCTCCTCATTTAGGCGTAAATCGCCATATTGCACAAAGGTTTTACATCTACAAGTAATTTAGCTTTTTCCAAGGACTACTGGCTTTTTCAGATATCTTCAATCAGGCACCAACCTTCCCTTTCAACCCTTTCACCACCAGAGTGTCTGGCTGTTCATCAATTACCTTTGACAGCGGCTGGAAGCCAACAAACGTCCAGGTTGCTAAAGTAGTTTACATATATTTGTGTTTTCATTGAGTGACAGTTGCCGTACGCCCATTCTAAGAGGTGGAAAAGAATACTCAGAGATCTAGCTGCTACAGTTCTGCAAAAACTCAAACGGTTAACACACTGTTAATTGCATTTGTTTATGATAACCCTAATTGTCCTAACTCACGGGCTATGGAAACTTACAAAGCGTAATCGTAAGTATCTGCGTCTCGACGTCTGCAAAGCTTCTACCCCTCTGTTTTCTGTCCTTTTTTAAGTTAATATTATAAAGTCTGTTTATTACAATAATAGGCTACAAGTATAAAGTGCTTAGAATCTGTAATGAACGGCAATAAGCATTTTATACATGCCATCTATTATTTATCATTCGTCATCTATTATTATTAATGCCGTCCTGCCGATTTGTCATAAATGCAGTACAAATGTAAGCTGTCTAGCCTTCGGATAGTATTGACTTTATTTTATTTAAATGATTATGTGCTTACAAACATAACTTATCATCCCTTTGGAATCGTCTGTTGTATTAGTGGTAGCCAGTGTGTAGTTTAGTTTCAAAGTTTATTTCATCGGCACTCTCTTCTCAACATAGGATCTGTCTGATTATAAACCAAATTTCTACCGTCTAGTAATTGAATTAATAATGACAAGTAGCTTAGCTTCTAAACATTTTATAATACCGGCCTTTCCTCGTAAGAATATGTGAAATTCAGCTCGGTTCGTGTCTTGGATTTTTGCACAATGCAAATATTGAATAATTTAATACCAGCATATGCATTTATAAACGTAAGTTCTTATCCCGAGTACGTGATTGTGCCAATTCATGAGGCTCTATTTCCATTGCCACCAATCGTTCATCTCATTATATCTCCTATATTAAATCCAGTTTCAATTGTGGATTCGTGTGAGGCGCGTGAAGACGCGGTAAGCTTTCCTAATAAAAGCACCTGATTTTCTTTTTCGTATTCTAAAACAATCATTGCCAGTCATCCTTTCAAGTATACCGGGCAGTGACCACAAATTCCTATTATACACGGTGCTGAGACAATGTCACGATGATTTTGCTTTCTCATAATATCGTTATCATTTGTCCAGACATTACTTCCAGATGATCGATCGACAACCCTTCAGAATCTTTCCTTTTGGACTCCATACAGGATCTGTCTGGTGGTCCTATTGCTGTGCATTTCTTTTTCTATCCAACGCCACTTCCACCTGCCAATTTCTTTCTCTCTAATTATCGGGTATTTTTTTTTTTCGAGAAAGTGTTTCTTTTTTTCGAGAAAGCTTTATTTTTAGGGGGCGGATCCTGAAAAATGTGGTTTTATGATCAAAATATAAAAATCGGATTTTTCCTATTTTTAGACACTTTGACCTCTTCTGATGACAAATACCGGTTGGAACAGACACATCTACCTTATGCACCAAAACGTCACTAACCACCAATGGCACCACCAAGAGACTGTATAAACAGATTCTGAAAATTCTATTGCGATTTTCTCAAAATGTACACGTTTTTTTTTCATTTTTTTCCCTAACACTTTTTTATTTCTGAACCAGCTGACTTCAAATATATCTTCATAGAATGCGTTTCAATAATATTAGTCGCTTTTTCTAAATTATGTTCATGTTTTTGAAGGAAAACTGGACATCTAATTGAAAATTGACAACAATACAGATCTGTAAACTAACATATTTCAAAAATGTATGAAAAACTTTGTTTGGCATATAACCAAACAACAAATGCATATTATTTTTTGTATAGCGCTATAACATTGCCGTGCCAAATTCCAAATGATCACATTAAATACTCCAGGAGCAATAGGCTTTTGAAAATAGCTAATTTTCAAGACACAAAATCCATGACGGCGGCGTTGTCATAGCAATCGGATACAAAGCATTTTTTTCCCAAACTTTTCTTCTAATTTGATCATGCTGAATCCAGATTTGAAGCTTAAAAGTTCAAACATTCAAAAATTCTCTCTCAGGATCCCCCCCCCCCCCCATCCCCACCCCTTAAAAACAATCTTCCTATCCATACATTGTAGTCTGAGAATCATCCTTAGACCATTTTAAACAATTTCTGTCCGCCCACTGTATTCCGGTCCCTTTTTTTTTTGCTTATTAAAATAAATCTTTCTACCCACTGGATCTATATTCCGAGAAACTTTCTTTTTCATAAAGCAAAAAAGCTTTCTATCCATTGTATTCCGTGAATCTTTCATTAAAACGTTTTATCTATGCACTTTTTCCAAGATTGATTTTTGTTTCATTAAAAAATATTTCTTTCCATTATATTCCAAGAATTCTTTCTTCTTCGTTTGAAAAGAACATCTCTGTATTCACTGTGTTCTAAGAATCTTTTTTCTTCATTTAAAAAGAACAAAATATTTCTATCCACTCTGTTTCGAGAATCTTTACAAAAAAAAATTCTTTCTATCCATCGTGTTCTAGGAACCATTTTCTTCGCTAAAAAAATATTTTTAACTACTGAAGTTTGAGAATCTTTCTTCTTCTTTCCCCTTCCTTCTTCTTCTTTTTTTTAAATATTATTTCTACCCATTGCAGTCTGAGAAAATATGAACATATCAGATCCTTTCTATCAGAAAACTCTTTAGTCCAGACTGCCATTGCAGATCAAGATTCAATCAACACAAATTAAGGATCTCATAGTGACATTTCGGAAATTTATCTGTCTCAGGCCATCTCCATCAGTTGTTACAAAATGCTGCTCCGGTTCTTGGGCAGTTACAAAAAAAAAGTATTTCATTGTACCGTAGTCTGAGAATCTTTCATGAGCCTTTAGGTCCAGTGTATTCTGAGAATGTTTCGTAATAGACAGCTGATAGTGTATAGGAGCTTGGCTCTCACAATGCATCCCACTGAAATACTGATACATAAAACTCCACATCTGAATGCAATTAGCCATTCTCCTTAATGTATCAATATTATAATTATGTCTGATGATTCTAGACACAGTTCCTGTTTCTTATACTTCTGTTCTATACGAATCCCTAAATACACGTTGCAATAATGGTAAACCACACGGAGTTCAACTTCTACTATGGCTTTGGCCTCTCTTCTCCACATCTATGTATATGTTTACAGCATAGCCAATTCTCACTAAAATTATAGTTTTTTTTTTCAGTGAACATAGTGAACATTTCATTGAATTTCATTAATGCAAATGAAGTCGGTGAACTGGATCTTTTTTTTTTTTTTCAAGACTTGCGTCATCACCTGTTACATAATTATCCTGAATGCGGGCTGTTCCAGGGAAAAATGAGCAGACTTAAATAAAATAGGCTTAAATTCATTTTTTTCCGACCCAAAGGATCTTGTCTTGAAATTCAACATTTTTCAACAATTCATTCGGTGGCCGAAAACATTTCAATTAAAGAAGAAGCAAGAACAGCAGATTAATACATGCATTATTTGAAAAAACAAAACAAAACAAAACAAAAAACCAAACAAACAAAAAGATAACAAAAAAAAAAAGAATAGAAAAAACAACCAAAACAAAAACACACACACACACACACACAAAGCTGAACACTCACAGATACTCATACACACACATACAACCACAAAAAAATAATAAAATTAACAAACAAACAAAAGAAAAACAAAAACAAAACTTTCTGTGAATAATTTAACTATTTTCGTTTTAATTTCGGTTTGGTGTCACTTGTTGTCACAAGTCCTTTATATCTCTTTATTTATTTCATTCTCTAATCCCTTCTCTCTTCTTCTCTCTCTCTCTCTTTCTCTTTCTCTATCAAGCACACAAACTGTGTTACAGACTAGGAAGATCAGACAGAGATAAAGGAAGGGAAGAGAAACAAATAAACTGTTAGTGAGACAGACAAAGTAACCCAAGCGCGGCGCACGGACAGAAAAACAAATAGAAATACAGACAGACAGATGGATGGCTTACACAGACAGACAAACTGATAAAGGACAGACTTATGGACAGCTAGACAGACAGATAAACAAACATAAGGTCAGACAAGGAAAGAAAGAACAGATAGTCCGACAGACCGACTTACAAACAGACAGATAGATAGATAGAGGAATGTTTGATAAAAAGATAGACAAAAAAGACGAACAATTACATAAAAAAAAAGACTGACTGACAGACAAACACACAAACAGACAGACGAACAGATAAAATATATGGTCAGATAGCCAGACACACTGACAAAAACAGACAGACAGATAAAAAGATGGGTGGATAGATAAACAGATGGGTGGACAAACAAATGAACAGACTGACCAACGAAGGAATAGACAGTAAGGCAATCAGATGGACGGATGAACAAGCACGTAGTTGGATAAGTGAATGAAGAAACGGACAGACAGGTAGACAGATGAACAACAACATTTTCGTGTCTCCTACCTCTAGCCTGAAGATTGAGCTTGTCGCAAACGGATTTAAACTTGTCAGAGGCTGCAAGATGTGGGACCTTGATGTGGACAGACGCTCTCAGAGTGGTGCCCAAATTCGAGGGACAGAAAGTCACGAAACCCATGCGGTCATCTCTAGCGAACTTGATCTTTTCCTCTATAGCTTTCACGCCCTGTGGAAAACAACGTCAAGTTTATACATCGCGCATTCATTGTCTAGATTACCTAACACGAAAGTGTCAATTAGAACTGCCAGAGTGTGGCGCTTTTTAAGACAACATTAAATTTCATGTTTATAAGCAATGTTTAAGCACTTTGTGTTTTATGGTGATATAGTATGAATACTGTGTTGCCACGTTGTTTACCGCTTGGAAATAAAATATCGTCGCCTGAGAGGCAGTTTCACGTATCATGATTTTGGCGCGAATTTTTCTATTTCACCATCCAAAAGCACTTATCACCCTTCACCTTTCATAGAAGTCTTACTCGGATCAGATCATCAGTTTTTGTTTAAATTAAAAGAGTTTTCATTGCGTATGTTGAGAAAATGATTACAAATTCGTTTACAATGAGATTCTTGATTTGGGTCTAAAGTTCGCTTCTTCCCAAAACACCTATCTGATATTGCATGGTAACAGCTCTTATTTTTGTAATTCCGAAATCGCGTATCCTGACTTGAACGGTTAGAAAATCAAATCGAACACCGGATACTAAAGCAAGTCACTTATCATGCGATGCTTTCACTATTGTTTCGTTATTACATTACTGTATACCTCGTTACAGTAGAAGTAAAAAAGGATGGTTCATCTCACTTATGATCATCAGCAAGAAGCAAACTTTTGCACAGTTGTTTGCCAAATTTGTTTCTTTGCGATGACTGATACGTCATGGACGAAAGACTAACAAAAATGAAATCATGTTTCCGCGGTCTGGTTTGTCAGAGATTAAAACTAATTGGCACGAGCTCCTATTCTCAATAACAAAACAAATCAAAGCAAAACATAGGAATAAACACCACGTATTGTTTGGTGAGTATTCATTTCTAACAATCTTCTGATAACGTTCAAATTTCCAGTAGCCCAAAAGAATACCAACTCTTAGATGCTTCATTAGATACATTGTATCGACGGCAATCAAAGCGATAACAATATTCAGTAAGAAGATATGTTTAGTATGTGTCACAGACAGACTTCAGAAATATTCGATACCGTCACTGATCAAGGCCACTGGGAAGAAATGGAAAATATACGTATTGAAATGACATGCCACGCTCTCATTGTAGAATATCATTAAATTTCGCAAATGATAACAGTTCAGATCTGTGTTGCTCAGAGGAGTATTTTTGTGAAAATGATACGTCAGATGAATCTGAAAAACCTATAGGTCGCATTCAAATTCTGCCATTTTTGGCAGAATTTGGCGTATTTGGACGACCGTTTTTGTTTGAATACCATTTCACTTTTGACTAAACAAAATGTGTGTAAAGCCTTCTTCCTGGCCACCCTTGGTTTCAAATCTGATTCTTTCATACTCACATCGTCGTCATTGACAGTGCAGTCCCGGAGGACATTGCTTTATATGCCAGGTGAGGTTTCTCCTAGGGTTGTGAATAGCGCCTGGTGTGACTGTGCAACCCAATTCTGGAGTGACAATCTCTTTGCAGTTGGTGCAAAGGTAGTAGGACGACTGGGAAGCAGCAGAGCTGCTCGCTGTTTATCCCGTGCTCGTTTCTCTGCTGCCTGTTGGGTTCTGTCCTCCTCCACTTCTACGGTTCCCCTCTGCACCATTTGACGCTAGCAGTCACGGTCGTCAGCAGCTGCTTCCCAGGCATCAGGATCAATGTTGCAAACTTTCATGTCACGTTTGCACACATCCTTGAACCCGAGAGTGGAATGTCCGATCCTGTGAGTCTGGTACCAGTGGCAGGTTGGCCGTAGAGTAGGTCCTTGGAAGTACGTCCACATTCCATGCGCCTTACATGACTGAGCCAGTGTAATCGTCTCTGAGTCAGTATGGCGAACATGTTCGGGATTCCAGTACTTGGTCCTGCCAGGTGATGCATTATCATTGCGTCCTTGGCAGTGCAGTCCCCTAGGATAATGCTTGATGTGCCAGGTGAGATTTCTCCTAGGGTTGTGAACAACGCCTGGTATGACTGTGTGTGCAATCCAATTCTGGAGTGACAGTCTCTGTTGGGTGTAGAGCCTTCCTCATGGCCACTTTTGTTTTAAAATGAGTTTTACATAAGCAAAAGTCACAAGTATATTTGGAAGAGTGGGTCATGATCTCACAAATAGAAATTTTGGGAGATCTGCTCCAAATGCTATTATTTCAGACGAGAAGGCAGAAGCCGTCAGAACATTTTTCAGATCTCCCCTTTTGGTTCACTCACACAAGAGGTTGTTCCTGGATCCAGGATAGACAAAGCAGATTTTGTGTAAGGATTAGTCTAGTGAGGTTCCTGAGCCAGTATCCTTGGGGAAATTTATGGATATCTTTCATAAAGACGTTGATACTGGGATACACAAGCGAAGGAAAGAGATATGTGACACGTGCTACAGTTATATGATGGTTAACTTGTCAGAGGTCGATTAAAAAGCTCATATTGAAGCGAAGATCAAAGCGGTGGGTGAGATGAGCCGAGATATTGAGAAAGCCAAGCAAATAAAGGACACCACGGTACTGGCTGTAGATCTCCAACAAGTCTTCGTTAACACCCAAACTTAACTGTACAGCAGCGTAGCCTATCGCAAGAGAAAGCTACAGAACTACAACTGTGCGGCATACGATATCGTGACAGCTAACATAGCATGTTATGCATGGTCAGAGCTTCACACTGACCTCTGGTCTCAGACATTTTCAGACTGCATGAGCCATTTCCTACACACCTTAGTCACAACACCTAATATGATTACCTGGTCTGATAGTGATAACAGTCAGAATCGATGCTGCATTGTGGTTACCGGAAGACTGGAAGGGCTTGTAATATTAAATATAAAAGAGGCCTCGCAGAAGTTTTTACAAAAAAGGACACACACACCAACAAGCTGACACCATACACAGTCGTGTGCAGGCTGTGGCATGTCATGTTGCAGATTATGCCCTGGTCGTGTCATTGTTTTTGCGCTCCAAGCCTGTCCGATTTATTCCTGCAGATTTGTCTTTTTTCAGCGAACTCACAGGTGGGCGGCAAAGCATATTGGCCAAGGAAAAATTGTTGGGGGCCCATGTATTGTGGATCTCAGAGTCATCCGTTACGTCAAGGAAGATATTCAAGCCAAAGTCAGCTTTGATGGCGACTTTGGAGCCTTCTTCGTAGGTCATCTCAGCAGCCAGTTGCATTGATACAAGCCAGAACAAAGCCATGGAAACTGGACTCTGCAGAGATCAATGACCTGAAACGTCTCATGCCATTTATGTCACGCTCAAGCTATTTGTCTTATGATTTTTTGTAGGAATTTTGCACAGTTCTGAACGAAAATGGCAGTCTGAGTGAGTCTGAATGATTGACAATATGCTTTTTTCAGTATAATCCGTTCTTTTACTTTGTCTTGTAATTTATGAGGTCTGAGGACCAAAGTGATCTCCTTATTTTGAAAGATACAATGATGTGTCATTAATTTAGGATTTCATTGTAAATTTCTATTATTTTGCACTCTTCAAGCTGAAGAAAATGCCATGCCTTTGTAATTTTTTGAAATCTAAGTATCTGTTGGCCATCAAGAGCGAAATGTATAGGGCGATATATTAGGAACAGCCTGTTGCGCATAACATAATCATTACATAAGTACGAAATTTTTGTGTGGATGTTCTTGTCCTTCCTTCATGTACTTTCGATAACACTGAACACCAAGACAGATGGTACGGTAAAAATGAATCCTTTCAGTAAGGCGCAGTTATGAGTAACGACCAATGCGCAGTTTTGGTTTCACGACCTGATGCAGATAAAAAATTACAGTTTTCATGTTAATTCATTGTAATAATCAATATTTATCGTGTGAAGGGTAATCCTGGCAAAATTTTCATAGAACCGTCTTATTGCAAGTTTGAATGTTGGAATGTTTTCATTTTATTTATCACAGATTAGCCTCCTATGGTACCTAATACTTTTTAAGTGCACAGAATTCCTTTTGAAAGGTATATTAATCCACAGAAGTGCTGCAGTACTTTAAAATTGAAAAATCAGGCTTCAAGCGGAAGCAGCATCTAATCGTTGAATATAAGCATTGTTTCAGAAAAGAGACCATCGTATTTCTTCTCTTATGTTTTTGCTCGTTTCGTTGTTGGCAGTGTTGGTATCAAATTTTACTTACAAAAGAATAATACTCATATTTGGAGAAATTTGTTTCTGCATTTTCTTTTGGTTGGTTGAAGAATACTAAAATGACAATTACAAGGGCCAAAAACACATAACAATGTTGCCATTTAAACTAAGTTCACTAGGTTGAGTTACGCGTCTCATCATAAATTCATATATTGCGTAACATTAATTTCTCTGCAAAAGTGATACATCTATCCCTTTTTATTTACTATCCAATATGAAAGTACTTCTTTACGAATGTGTGTCATATTTTAGGTTCAATATTCACAAAAAGAATAGATTTAGTTAGTTTTTTGTCTCTCCTGAAAAATTTGGCGAAATCATGATACACGAAAGTGGCTCTTAGGCGACGATATCCAATGCCGAGTATGATTAGCGGAGCATTGACACATATCGCCAGTTTTTCACGCCAACAATTTATAATCGATCCCTTAGTGCGTCTTTTTCCGTTCCGCCCCAGTCTTGGTTCCATTTAATTATAAAGTGACATCACGGCTGTCTCCAAAAATGAAAATTAACATTCTTAAGGTGCAAACACAGTGCATCTTTCTCCAATCCGCATCAATCCCATTTCGTGCTCATTGACATAATTTTAATATTGTAGGACGTCATGGATAATTTGACGTAGCCGAGGCTGCGAGGGAAGAAAGACAAATACAAACTGTGTCTGAACGCTTAAAATGACAGCTTCTTAATTTTTTGCACAAGAAAAACCAACTTACTTTGATGAGTTGGATTGAAAGGTTATTTTCCTTCATCAGTCTGCCTTGATATCGTCTTTATTACCATTAGATATTGGGATTTTATCATCGTCTGATTTGATATTGTGATATGATGATTTGTCGATAACCAAATTTAAAGGGTCTGTCGGGTGAGAAAAAAAGAGGTTTTTTTTTGATTGAATGCAATTAACTCTAACAATATCAAGGCATGTTTATGGGTTTGGAAATTTCTTATGAATATGTTACGTCTGTTTAATGGCAAGATTTATGTCTACACACCTTTCCTCTTAAATACAATCAGAGTGGGTGATCTTATCTAAATAGTATGTGGGAAGTCTTCCGGGACATTGTGAAGTTTGAACCAAACATCTGCCGTCATTTTTAAGAATACAGTATATGCGGTTACCAAAACCTGCATATACTGTATTTCTAAAAATGACGGCAGACATGTGCAAACAGGAAACGGTGGTTCGAAGACAGGTGCATTGTTTTTGCACGCGTCGACAACGTTTTGAGTGAGCTAGTTGTTTATTTCGCTGAAGTTTAAAGGGGTAGCTCAACATCATTTTGTTGTGTCAAGTTTCTTTTTGTTTTTGCCTCAGATGAAATGTTACGGTTATTGTAAACCCACTG
>JBCEWB010089799.1:0-12513 GCA_039654565.1 Peronia peronii
GGGTTTACAATAACCGTAACATTTCATCTGAGGCAAAAACAGAAAGAAACTTGACACAACAAAATGATGTTGCACTACTCCTTTAAATTGAAAATATGCAAAATTTGATTAAAAAACATGACGATTTTTTAAAAATCCAGTATCAGAATGTAAAATAAAGTCATTTTTCTGCATGGTGTTTACAAATTCTAAAATTATCCCAAGAACAGACAGAATGTGCAATTCGATAACTGTATAAATTACTCTTTTAAGAACACCCCCCCCCCCTTTTTTTTTTAAAGCTTTATTGTGATTGCTTTGCTTGTCCAGTAACTATTTTGGTCAGAAATAAAAGTATCTTGACCTGATGCGACAGATAGTGCACTAATGTGTTGAAACAGCATGCAGGGTTATAATTAGTATCTGCAGTAAGAGATAAGTGAAGATTATATTTGGCCACTTTATCTGACCATAACTTTTATTTCAAATAAATATGTGAGGTGATTTTCAGGTATTAGTAGATTCTGAAACCCTTTAGTTATATTTCTGAACAAAATGCAGTTTGAATTTTGTAAATAGTTTCATTAGATGCTGAGACAATTAATATAAGAATTATGAAATTAAAGTTTTTGCTTTTATTTTATTTTATTTTTTTTTTTTACATATTTTGACATACATCTTCACACAAACATCACATATTCAACTCATACCAAGTCAAAACAGCTGTGCAGTTATCACAAAGGAACAACAAACATGTGAAATGACAAGTTTCTTGTTAAAAATAGTTTTTCATGATTTTACAGTATTATGTGATTAGCTTTAGACCTTCGTAAGGAAGCCATGAAGACTGGAGTTAAAAAATTGGATCTATGTGTAAATCTAGATAGATTTTGTGCAGCATATGGTGTCAACTGGATTAAGAATGTTAAAGGTACAAAGACAGAAGATGCACTACATCTCTATCAGTCCTATGCAAATTTATCTCCATGCAGAAGGTCTAGATCTAATTCTAGTGCCTTTGAAGCAGTTGGGCTTTTGCCCTCCCTTTTTCTTGTAAACAAACATGTTAGCAACTTAACAACATCCTGAGATTATTAATTTTAGAATATTTAGAATGTTAACCCAAGAAATGCGGCGGTGGTATTTATACCACAGACAACTCGCTACTCAGTAATGCGACTGTAGTATTTATACATACCAACTGCCTCCTCTGTGATATTTCATGCCATTCATTGAGACTTAAACTGTGTACCTACCCTAATTTTGTCTATCATTAAATTTGGGGTTTGTTGGCCTCAATTATCAAATTATCGCCATAATACATATGCGCACCTCGATAGACACTCCTTCAAAAGGTAAAGGAAACTAACAGAACAATGGGAAATTCCATGCCCAAAGATGAAATCCTCGAGAAGAACAGAAATCAAGGACCACATGGCCCACTCAAGTGGTCCGAAAGTACAATCAAAAGAAATGATGATCTTGAGAAGAGTATCAAATAGATGTACCATATTGAATAATAACTTGAGCCACTCAACAAGTTTCACATTGACCAGTGATCAAGTTGTTGAGAGTATAAGTGAGCTATAATTGCTATGCATGAAAGCTAAAGTAGCGTTTGTTTTTCTTAAGCCTTTCAATCCAAAGAAAGTAGGATTATCTCGGCTTTTAAAAGTTGCCAATTGGAAATTTTGCCCGGACAGCGGCATGCATCCTACTCTTTCATCGATTTTGAACTGCCAAGGGTTCTTTAACGTGCGTAACCTACACATGGGACCTCCGAAATATATTCTCCCTTATCCGAGAAGGCTGGACGTCAGGCTTCCTCACCCACAAGAAGCCAGGGGACCATTGAGTCACTGAAAAAATGCGGATTTTCGATCTTTGTGTCCTTCCATCCCCCGATGCAGAACCCACGAGTCGATCCCGACCCGTTTTCTCCGTGAGCAGACGCCAAACCACAGAGCCACTGCGTCCCCTGCTAAAGTAGCCTATGTATCTATTAGTTTATATATCAAATAGCTCTCTTGTGCTCTCACTCTGTGCCATCGTTAGACCACATGTATATATTTCTTTGTAGTCACTGCTGCCCCATCAACGTTTGCCGGTCTTATCTAATAAGAATAATCTTAAGTCCACGAGGTCACAGGGATTGATAGCTAAGCTTGCGGTTTACACTGAGAGTCTATAACATGAACGTAAATACACCTGTGAAGTGGTTTCGTCCAAGCTGTTACATCAGGTTATGAACAAATCAGTAATTGAAATAGCCCGTGTGACAATGGGTGATAAAATTGACACCCGTATGAAATTGACATGTCTTTATGAATACAACCCCTTCTCCTACCATTGCTCATTGCAAATATTATTACATGTGAAGAAAGGGTGGAGTTAGGAGAAGGATTAGAGGAAGACATTGGTCAGTAAGATGGTCAATCTGGACCTCCTTTGTGTCACTCCAAAGCCAAGGCGGAGTCTCTATAGTCAAAACAAATACCCTGAGGCTAAGTACACACACTGACGATCCAGATTGACAAGACCAGCAAGGCGCGCGCAGGGCGTTGCAGGCCTTAGGTTGGGTCGCAGTTCTAGAGTTAATGAATAGTCTGCAAGTGGTTGGGGACAGGTGTCCTGGAGGTGATTTTTTTTTATTATTAAAGATAGACTATTGCAAATTTTTCCATCAAATTCAGCATGTTCGAATTAGAGGGAAACTGAAAAAAAATTGACTTGCTATGGCATCTTGGATTTTGCCATCTCTAAAATGGCTAACTTCAGTACCAAATTTTAACACAACTTGATGAAACTTTGTGAACATCTTGTTTGGCATAATATCTAAAATATTACATATTTTCAGCCCTTCCTATGCAATAGAAAATTTTCTAGAAATTTTTGAAAATGCCATGTAACAAAAAATCAAATTTTGTCGTTTTTTCATACTAAAAACACATTTTTCTCTGAAACTTACCAACCGAATGGGCCACGCACATGTGCGTTTTTTTTTAGTCTTGTTATGAAAACGATGTATACCAAATTTGGTTAGAATCAGTTTCGAAACAAAAAGGTAGATAGCAGAATACTATTAAAGAAAACGGATTTTGAGAAAAACGTGTTTGAAGTTGTTTTTTTTTCAGCGAAAAATGGACATGGTGAATTTTTTGTTCGGCTTTCAGCCTCGGAACAGGACTGTTCTACATACTAGTCCGCTCTCCATGACCATGTCTCTTGTTGCCGTTTTTCGGCTTTCTGGGCATATCTTTTCTCGAATTTTGCTCCCTACCCCCCATCATTATAAGGGCTCTCATAGAGTGAATACTAAGTTCTTGAGAGCCTATATGTGCCCTCATATCTTTTTTTGTCCAAACCAAGAGTGTCATGACCTTTTACTATGGCATATAGTCCACAACTGAGCACTAAAGCAGCAGAAAGAAAAGAAAATTTCACTCTTTTTAGGACATGGAAATTCATTTTAGAATGCTTACACTGATAATCTACATGATTAGTTTTTTTCGCCTCACAGTGGTCATCTAATGTCCATCCCTGGCAGTGGGGTTCATGATATTGCTAGAAGAGGTCATAATCAAGTGTCTTATGCACTTTTTGCCCATATATATGATTATACAGCGATAATTTACGACTGCATGTAGCAGCCAGATGGAGCCAAATCCTGGTTGATAATAGGCTAGGCCTATTGTTGAAAGACCATTGGTCAAACACTAGAATGGACATATCCACTTTTTGATACCATTTTTATACGCAGAAAAGGCAGGGCTTTTAAGAGAAAACAAAAACCTAAAATCGCATTTTTTTTTTTTTTTTTTAAGCAAAATCCAAATTTCAGCCCACCCCCCAAACAGAAAAAACTTTTTTTTTTTCAGTGTGCGGGAGTTTAATTAAACAAGAAGAGTGGAATAGTACAGTAATAATAGTCAGAAGAATTGGTGATAACAAGAACGCACTGATATCACGGACGCCAAGTACATGCCCAATACCGCTAGTTCAAAAACTTTAAATGTAAACAAATGTATTCATGCACACTACTCAGCGATGGGTAGCCCTGTTTATACCCTTCATTTTGGTACTATACATGAGGGTTAGTGTTCCTCGTACAGGAACATGGTGACCTAATAAAACAGGTGGAGTAATTGTTATAGAACCTGGTTTTTTGTGATAAATTTTTGATGAAATGGCTTAAAAAAACTCTTTCAAAAATATTCTAGGTTTTGAATCTCAAAAAATAACTCGTGGGATGAGAAACATATGTTTAGGGAATACTTATGTGCCAAAATCTCGATAGGCCGAAATTTCAAAAGGCCTAAATTTAGAACTGATCTTATTTTCTTTTATTATTATTACTCGAAATGAATGCCAGCTACATGTGCAGTTTTCGCTGAATGCCTTACATATGTTTGTGTTTATAACATCTAGAGGTATTTTCTGGTTGTGTAGATGTATGATTTTTTGTTGCACTTACAAGTGAGGGAAAATATTGCATTTTGACTTCATAAGATAATTTTGCAGTGTCAGATGAGTATTTATTTACTGAAATGTTTTCAACATATCCAGTTTTATGAAAAGTTCTTCTATTTCCCAGAATTTTGCTGTATTTTGTAGCTACATGGACAAATTTGTTAACTCTAGATCTACGAGTGTCCCACACGAAGAGTGGCACTCGATATGTGCCGCTGTGTGCTGCTTGCTAGGGCATTCGTCCCGCAGAGCAGAGCAGGTTGCCACTCAGGTCATGATGAGGTCTGTTGTGGTCAATGTATGTTATGAGTAATCTTAGTGTATCTATGATAACATAAGTGCAGCTTAGAGTTCACATAAACAACCACAATAATTCTTGGCCTTTTCTTCAGCCCTGGATAAGCCTGTAATTAGTCATCAGCACATGAGCATGCTGTATTTGGACTCAACCATTTTGTAAAGACAGAGGGTAAAGATGTGTCCAAATCAAGCAAAATAATGGATTTCTAAGAAGTAATTCAAGCTATCACCCATACTTGTATAGATTCCTCCATTGAAAGATTAGTGACTGCAGTTTTAGAAACGTCCTGGCGATCTGATGGGACCAAATCATCCAGGAATCGGGGTGTTTCACGTGCCATCTGGAACATTCTACCCTGGTTAGCGGTTGATCATCTAGAGTGATACTTTGATAACCTGTTGATCTGACAAAATGCTGTCCATTGTTATCTCATACTAGGGCCGCGTTTTGCCATTTTTATGACCATGAAAGTATGACCACTACAGATACTATTAATAACGTGATGGTGGATTGACCAACAAAACGCTGCCCCGACCATTATTATTTCACACATCTTACAAGATCTCCTCTCATGCAACCTTTCTCTTTGATAGGGGATTTGAATAGGCCATTGTGTGTTTTGATCTTTGTTCAGTCGGACAGCATGTCCATTCATGTTCCTTGACATTAGCATTTGTTACTTCTTGAAGGCAATGGTACATTTCTCACCCACTCCACGAATGGAATCTTCTCAAAACTGACAGGAAAGCATACCCATTGCCGGCTGCACTTAGGCATAACATTGATTTGATAGAGCCCTGGGCCTGTAAGTTTAAGCGATGAGGTGAGAAGAATCTCACTACAGTCAGAACCGAATACCTTGTTTCGCATTTTCCGTCTAAGTGGTCAGGGATCGAATATATCCTTGGCTTGCATCATCCGTAGAATCTGTAAGCAGGCTACCTGTTGGATATATAAGTATTGGCGCACTTTATCGGTATTATGTTATGATGCTTTTGAGTTTGTGAAATTTTCTCTTTTTTTTTTTATTCCCTTTGGTGGAATGTCCAGAATTTGTTGGAAAGCCATTATGACTTTGGTAAAGGCTGCTGTTTGGAAAGCTTTAATGAAATTTACTCTGTTATTTGTAGTACAGACATTGTGTTAAATAAATCAGAGTGCTTGAGTGAGTTCAAGTTTTCATTATGTGGGTAACGTTTTTGATATACGTCATTTTCATCAATCAGTTGATTTGCAAGTGCATTTTCTGAGTCTTTTTTGTATGATGATTTTGAATTTACATGAATCTAAAACTTGCAGGAATGACATATAGTCATAATACAAGAGAAAACGCACTAAAGACAGATATTTTATAACAGGCAAACAGGAAAGGTTTGGACCAAGAAAAAAATTTTTTTTTAAAACCATGGTCTCCATGCAACAGAACACAAAGTGGCCAACACAAAGAAAAGAACAAAGTATCTGCCGCATATGTTAATATCGTATTCATCATGTTTTGAAAAAAAAAAATTGCAAAATATTAGGCCTATTGTTACAGTGAAAAAACATAAAGTTAACCCCTTCACTGCTACACATATTTCTTCCCCCATTGCTAAGAAAAATTCACAAGAAAGGCAGAATCACCAGTGGATTATAACGCAATGTCAGCTCTGTTGAGATTAAAATCCCATCACGGCTCTGTTGACATACAAAGTACATCATAATGTAACTGCAGTCAAATGCACTGTTGACATATATGTATATATAGCGTATGTTACCGTAAAACCATGTTTTCCAATGACATATGCTGTATGTCAGTAGAGCATCTGATCCCAGTCATATTATGGTGAAATTAGTACGTCAAAAGAGCAGTGAAGGGGTTAACTAAAAATTTAGGAAATGCCTTTAACTATGTCTCATCAATCCAAATTTTCAATTGACATGTTTTTGAAATTATGTGAACAACTGAGCACAACACATGACTGCCTGCAGAAACCTATAATAAAGTAGGAAGCATATTTTTTGTGTGTGTATGTGTGGAATAATGATATGAGTGTGTGTATGGGAGGAGGGGAGATAGCATGTGACCCAAATAATATAAACAGGGTACCATTTCATTATTTAAATAACATGTTACCCAAATAATATAAACAGGGTATCTTTTTTGTTTTTCAATTTTGGGTAACGTTTTTTTTTTTGCCACATGTGCAACCACTTTTCAAAAATTTATTCAGTACTCTAGTAGAGCGATTACAATAACTCATCAAATGCTGGAGAAATAAATCATTTTCATGACTCAGTTCGTCTACTGATGGGAATTCATCTGCTTATGGTACTTGCCTGGTCAACGGTCAACATGTTGCCCAAATAATATAATGAGTTACTTTTTATTGTTTGGGTAACATGTTACCCCTCTTAAAGATTAAGATAAAGATAAATTATTGGGCCAAATTTCCCAGATTCAAAGGTTCTATATGCAAACTGACTTGTTTTAAGCAATCTCATGATTGGAATCTTGGTTTGGGGTACCAGCTTTGAGTGGTCACTCACTGTGCACCACTGACATTGAGGCTCAAGATATTGCTAAAAGGTCATAAAGTGGTTTATGCATCCTTTGCCTATATCCAGTGAAACAGTGATGGTCTACTTCTGTATAAAATAACCAGATGGAGCTAAATCCTGGTTGACAGTGGAATGACTATGGGTCAAACATGTTAGAATGGACATACCCACTGTTTAGTATTATTTTTATATTCAGAAAAGGCATGACTGTTAGAAGAAAACAAAAACTCAAATTCACTTTTGAAAAGATTTTTTTTTTTAGCAAACATCATATTTTAGGACCCCCACCCATAAAGTGGTGAAATTGATAGAATATATTTCTTTATGAGATAAAATGCATTACTTCTAACTTCTGTGTTTCACAATTTTTCAATTTTTTTTTTTCTTTTCCTTTTTTTTTTTTTAACATACAGGGCAGGGAATTAGACACAAGGACAACTGTGTACAAAAAGAAAGACATCATATACCAGCTCAAAATGAAGGCTTCCCGACGTAAGTATTTAATCTGAAATAAATGTTGAAATTGCCAAGAATGTGCTGTGCTGTTTTTTATAAAAAGACGAGTGATTGTGGCTTGTCAGTGGATACACCAATAGTTAAATTTTTTTAAAAAAATGCTTTTATCCAACAGTTAACATAGTATAACTCCAATATGTTATGGTAACATTGTGATCAAGACCTTGAAAAAAAAAATTATAAACACGTTTATGAAAATTTAGTTATCTCTGCACCAGACTATATTTTTGGACAAATTCTGGGCACCTTGACAGCTTGATATTGGAATTCAGTTTTTCAATTTACATTTCAGAATTTTTCAGTGAAACAGAGAAGAAGTTTTTACTAATGCCATTTACATTAAGGTAAGCATCAAATATTCTTTTCACACATGATATAAGAAATAATTAGAAGCCTGTGACATTGCCTGTGGCAAGTTCAGTTTCATTGCCTATGAATTTAGGCCCGTACTGGTTTAATTCATTGCCATATAGTCACCTGATTTTGCCATTTTGCTAAAGCCGGAATGAAGTGTCAAAATTTTAGATTAAAATATTTGCTCCTTTGTGTATAGTGAAAAAATATACAGTCATGTCCACTCAAATCAGACTCTGATTATTTGAATTTCTGATAATTCAATTAAAAACTAAACAATAGATTTTTTACCTCATTCCCATACTTGGCTCTGGCATAACTAGAAATCATTGCCGTGAGTTTCTTTTCACCTGAACTGGTCGGCGCGGCCACAAAAATAAAAATCGACTTTTGGCCCCTATACATGGTTTCCATCAATGCAGAGGCCAGTAGCTTTAAAACAAAGGAGATGGGGCAAGAGGGATTAGACAATAAATTTACATGTATTGAGTGTGCCCCATGCGGCGTAACTATGCCTTGTGTTCAGCCAGGGGGTGGGGAGGTGAACAGCATATGGGGACTAGTGCTACCGAGCAGTTGACTGATATTTGAGTATCCCCACAGAGCCTACTGTACAGGTATACATGTACATGTACAACATATTACACATGGACATGTATTCTGAAATGTGTAGGCAACACTGTAATAGGGCATTGCACCTGTGTTGTGATCACTGTCTTGGTTCCACAACTAGTGCACCGTTTATTTTTTTTTTTTGCTTGCGATTGACTCGCTTCATATAGACACCCTCATAGACTATGTAAAGGCTTCCTCTGATCATTTTCAGAGTTAAAAGCCCTTCTCCAGGGCTAAAACTTATTCAATAGCCCTTTCGGGACTAAGACTTCATTAACATTACAGTCCTTTTCAGGACTAAAACCTGCTCATCAACAGTTCTTTTTCAGGGCTAAAACTTTAGTCTTTTCCAGGACTAAATACTGTAATATCGTTTTGCTTACTTTACTTTCGCTTTCAAGGCAGCCCTTGTTAAGGTTAACAATCCAATTAAATGAGTGGGCTTGAATTTAAGATAGAGAGGAATTTCGGAAGCAAAAGCCTGAATTCTTTATAAAGGGAAAGGCTTCTGTAATTAAATTATTAAAATAATGCTTCTCTAGTCATTCGATAATTTCCCCCCTTGTTAAAACTGGAAGTCAGACTCTCTTTATTCGAACTCATTAGGGTGGTTCCAGTAAATTCGAATTAAGCAGACTTGACTGTACAAAATCTCTGAAATCAAAACTGGAAGGTATGGAATCTCACATGAACCCATACTGAAAGAAGAAATGATTCTCAGTTGAGCTTTTTTTTTTTTTTTTTTTTTAAACAAAAACCATAGTAATTCTTGGTAGCTTTGTAGATTGTGTCCATTAATTTTTCTTTTAGGTCGCTGAATAACTTTTCCAGCAATCTGTATTTCTATTTGGGTATCACATTTTGGTTAATCATCTGTCTTTTTTTTTCGCCCTTTAGCTTCTTTTTTTATCTCTTTCTGCTAGAACAAACTATTTCATGAAAACCAAAAAAAATACTATCGTACAAGTTTACATAGACAAATTCTGAAAGAATGGGTAAGAGAAAGTGATTGTAAAAGGAAATACCAAAAAAACTAGGAGAGGGAGAGAAAGAAGTCATGGCCCTAGCTAATGCACCTGCCATGGCTTAGATTCCTCTTAATCTGCGAATTTGCAAGTAACAATTGTTTCTTTCTTTTTTTCTATTTCAAGATTTTTATTCATTTTTTCTCTTTTTGCTTTTGGGTGTATATTTTGGTATTGCAACTTTGCAGATTTGTAAAGAAAAAATTTATGGACATATTTGCACACTTTATGATATGTTTTACATTTCCTTGAGATTATGGTGGTTGTGTGTGAAAATTTGGGTGGCACACTGTGGCATCAATGAAAAAATATTTAAGAAAACAAAAAAAATGTAAAGAAAAGTAGGTTGTATTGAGAGGGCCTATAGATAGTGCACAGGGCTAAAATTTACTGTTGGTGGAGGCATGCATAAGAGAGCTATTTGCCTTTTGAATACACCATACATATATATTTGCATGTGTTCTCAAAAATGGCTTTGAGTTTCCAGGCAGCCATGTAAAAAAATATATATTTTTATATTAATTTTTACTTGAATCTGATCATAGAGAATAGTGAAGGACAGCAAATTATACTGTTGTCATAATGAAAAAAAACATGTGTTTCAGATGCCTCCGTCTTAATGGGAAAAGTGCCATCGAAATAATGGAAATGAAAGTGTAGAATAGCATCCATATTGCCAATAATGTGTTTGTTTATCCAAGTGGCACTATACTTGAAATTTCTGTTAGTGGAATTAAATCAATTAGTGGTCTTTAAAAAAAAAAAATTAAAGCTGGAACTAATGTTTTACTCTTTTCTTCCCTTCCCTCTTTCTCAACAGAGCGTTTGAAGATGAGAAGAAAGCAAAGATGGGAGTTGTAGAATGTGTGAAGCATGATCTTATGCAGCCTTTCAATGTGCTTTATGAGCGGGAAGGTATGTGAATTTGATGGTCATTTGGAAGTTTTAACTTTTGTTTGAGTGCTGGTGGAATTTGCTACAGTTGCACCTTTATGAGGATAGACAATATTAGTATGTGTGCCTTCCTCAGCAATTGAAAAAGTAACTTTTTTGACACTAAAAGCCTGCCTACTTTCATATTTTTTATTCGATTTCCCAGAGAAATTGAATTGTGGCATCTTCATTCTTGTGAGTTCAAAGAAGCCACTATCACTACTATCAGTGTTTGAGCATTGTTTATAGATGTTGAGAAATGTCTTTTAGGGGGATGAAAAACTAGAAAAAAAAATGGGTATACTATTTTCAGATATTCATAGATAATAACTTTTATTTATAGTATATGTGTATTAACCTTTTTTTCCTTACTTCAAGCGGGAAAATCCAGCTCACGCTGGAGGTCAAGGCTAGACCTAGAGCCGGAAAATTCGGCTCGCTAAATACACATATTTTGTGGATCCAGAATTTCCAAATTTTAAATAAAAACAAGCGGGTTTACCTCCCCATCATCAGAGAAGAGCATCAATTTTGAAAGTGTATTTGAGTGAAATTTATGCAGTGAAAATGGTTTTTTATTAGTTTTTATTTTTTTGTGAAGGTGAAGTTTGTTTACATTCGCCATGGAGTAGGACCCTTAGTGAAATGTTCACCTAAACCTGTGTGCCCTGGAAAAGTGCTAGATTTGTTTGAAATGAGGATTTACCATCAGTTCTATCGGACAGTGAAACGAGTGTCAGTAGATCTAGTTCTTCCAACTGTAAGTTAAGAAACATGTAAAATATATTGTTTTGGGTTGTTATTGTTAAGCCTCTTATCATTTTTTTTCCTCGCACACAGCAATAATACATCCATAAATATTTTTTTTATTTTTATGGCTCTTTCCATTTTATTTGATGCCTATTTTGCTTGATTTATATGCTCGTGGCTACTATAGGTATTGATCTGTGTCGTGAAGGTGTGGTCAGAAATTGGGTCATGAATTTGGGTGTGTCTGGAGGTGACTAGCAACGGGAACAGGGTGAAGTAGGGAAAGAGTTAAAACTATGTAAATCTTATTGCTGGCAGATTTTTTTGGAAAATGGTGGAGTCTTTAGGATTTGAAAACAATGGTTGTTATGACAAACAACCATGTTGTGTTAAAACAACCATTGTTTTCAAATCCTAAAGACTCCATCATTTTCCAAAAAAATCTTATTGCTGGCAGATTTTTTTGGAAAATGATGGAGTCTTTAGGATTTGAAAACAATGGTTGTTGTTATGACAGCTATGGAATAGAAATAAAATGCTAATAGCTCTACTGATTTCCCATTAAACCTGGGCATTACTTGCTGATCAATTACTCATGATTACAAAGCATGGTGTTACAGACCTGCCTACCTTCCCACCTTACGCGGGATCAGCCGGGAATAAAAAATCACGCTTTCGGACAAATTCGGATAGTTTATACTAGTTTTTCCACATTTCATGCTTTGGCGTAGTTTTCACTCACAGTCCAGCAAGAAAACTGCGAACTCCCGTTTGTTGCTATGGTAGTGGTCCTGCCTGCCGCCGTTGCCAAAGCCTGTGTCTAACAGGAGACCAACAGTGCATGATGTAGCCCAGTCTGGACATGTAGTGTTATGTGTTACACCCCGTCCATCCCGCCCTCATGCTAAGTGGTCATTCAGGTGCGCCTGTCATTCACGCTTGGCCCTCGATCGCTCGTGTAGTTCCCTTTTGAACCTAAATCTTTAATTAACTGTGGTGTCCCATCCCGCCCCTCGTTTTATGTTTTCA
>JBCEWB010089810.1:0-12513 GCA_039654565.1 Peronia peronii
AGATAGATAGATAGATAGATAGATAGATAGATAGATAGATAGATAGATAGATAGATAGATAGATAGATAGACGAAGATAAAATAAAATATAATGTGAGAGACGTATAACTGAAAACATCATTAATTTTAAGTGGCAGTAAATCCTTCCTGCCTCACATATTTAGGTCACACACCTTCATGAGCATTCTTCAGTCTTAATGGAACAAACCTGCCGTGTGTGGCTGCCTGTTACATCTGACCGTTGGCTCTTGGCCAGAGGGTTCACTGGGTACAGGCTCAACAACTTTATCTAACTTACCGTAGAGGGAGTATGTGATCGAGTAATGAGGGCACTTTCAGTCCTTGATGATGAAGTATGAAATAGCCAAAATTTTTTGTCAGATGAAATTACGATAAGGAGATAGAAAAAAAAATGCTGTGTAGCATAAATATCTGCACCATCTGAAAACCGAGCTTAAAGTTATCTACCTAGTAAAAAAAAAATGAGTAAGAATAGGGAGTGTGGAAGAGCACTAATCAAAATTATGAAATGATTAATTTAATTAAATAAATAAATAAGTTAATAAATATTTTTTTTAAAAATCATAAATAAATAATAAATATAAATAAATACAAAAATTAAATAAATTTTTAAGAAATGCACCATTTATTTATTATTACTATTTTATTTTACATCTGTCCTGCTTACTTCCCCTTCTCCTATTTCTTTTACCTCAATCCCCCACCCCCTCCCCCACCACACACACACACACACACACACACACACACACACACACACATCCACGTCCTTGTAGCTCGGCATCGCACCCAACTGATGAAAAAAAAATTAAATACGTTGCTACTTTCTCTCATTCACAGATAGAAGTAAGCTTAGAACTCTCAACTGGTACTGGCTAAAACATCTATCGTAAATGAACATTTGAAAAAATCATTACAAAACAACAAAGCCCAATTTTTCTTTTAAGCTGGAGGTAATTTCATTAGTAATGGAAAGATCAGAACAAGATAACAACAATAACAACAACAAATAAAATGCTTTTGAGCTACCTGCCATCACCTTCAGCCTGCATACTAATGGGCGACTGTTGTGCTCAGTCCTATTAGTTCCCTTTACCAGACACAAGAGGGACTGGACAAAGAATATAAACAGGAAAAAAAATCACTTCTGCGTTTTTTACTTGAAAAATACACCATGAAAATTTAACAAAAAAATTTATGATGTAAAGGGAATGTTTTCTTCTTATTGTTATAATTTTATCAATTTTTTTGGCGATCACTCTTTCGAATGACAACGTGTAAAGGGATTTTTTTTCCTCTTTACAATGTTTGCTATAGATCTCTTTGGCTGGGAAAGGGAAGTAATTCGGCTAGTCAAAATGATCTCCCCTTGCACGAGTCCCTCTATTGGGAGGGACAGATAATCTGTGAAACGATCTCCATTCCATCACTAACTCCAATGCATTTTCCAACAGTTACTCAACCTGTGGTCGGAACAGGAGAAATAGGACTGTTGTTAAATAAATGAAGCAAAGAACGGTTTGTGTAACAGCAGTCACATGATTTAAAAAAAACAACAACAAAGAACAAGAAGAAAAAACAAAACAAAACAACACATACACACACACACACACACACATACACACACAAACAAAACCAAACAAAAAAATCTGCCTCTGTTTTCCCAACTTGAGCATGGTCATTCATTTCCAAATAGATTCAAATTCTTCAACAAAACCCTTTTTTCCCCTGAAAACCACCATTATGATAGATAGTTTTACTTGTTCGTTTTAAACACAAAGTCAACAGATCGCAATACTTAGAGAATAAAGTGATATAATAGAACGTCTCTTGACATTGTGAAAAAGTATATTTGTATAAATAGATAACTAATTAAACTGTCACGATAAATGCATTTAAAGAAAGTTCGTGAGGCAGGTCTAGGCTGATGGGAGGGAAGGTGAAGTGAAAGATCTTGATTAGCTGCATTTTACCTGATAAATCAATGCAATGCTGTTTATCGATGTGACTGCCTGACTTAATGGTTTTTAATTTAAAAGCTCTTACGACATATTTACAGCAGTTCAGAGATCAACGAAGTGGAGGCAGACTTGACCTTTTGAAAGAATGAGTTCGTGAAGAATGGACGTCACCGATTACATAAAATATCAAAGGCTGAAGTCACTTCGCTCTACAGTTTTGTGTCTGTGTAAATATTTATTGGTGAGATATTGGCGAGATGAATTTCTTCTGGACTGACAACTCATGCTGATGGAAGTAACAAAGAGGAAGCTGTATCTATCTCACTGAACTATCTCGGCTTTCAGTCTTTTACTATCTGAATCATTCTATCCTGCTGCTACAATTCGTTGTCTGAGCTGAGGTCAATGGGCTTTATCTGCCACTGGAAGCCCTGGAAAAAACTTTGAAGTTTCTGTCTCTTCAAGCTACTGGTGCCAGATTTAAGAGCCTATACATTGTGTATCATGTCCTTACTGTCAGCGGATGTTGTATGTGATTCAGTTATGGTTACGTCTGTCAGAAAACAAGGGTTGACACAAAAATAGATATTTGATCATGATGTTACTGTCGGATTTTTAGTTAATGAGATTTTCAACGCATATTGTCCCATCTCAGGAGCGGTACGTCTGAACCAGCGAGTCTGCAATACTGTACAATTCCTTCAAATTAGGATATGGTCAGTAAGCAAATTCAGTAAGCTACTTCTTAACCCCAAAGCATGTTAAAAGTACTGATACTATGGTAACAGTTAAGCAAAATGCCAAGGGCCAATACAAATGGGCTTCTCAAGCTGCGTCTGAAACTTGTACACCCTCCCCCACACACAAACACACACACAGTCGTAACGCCTTCCAGTGCACATGGCAGACGTGAAGGACGACATAGAACTACATCAATCATTTGGCTCACCCTCCAACACCAAACTCAATTGTACACAAGATCTGTTCTGTTTTCTCTCTTCTGAAAAGGATTCTTTTTTTTTTCCTCCCAATCTCTCACGGGACAATCAATGTCCTCACTCAACGTTAATCAGGGGCTTTGATTGGCCGTTCTCCATTCCCAGGTAATGCAGGAAGGTTGGATCATTGAACTGTGTTTTTATGCTGCATTTCGGGGCTATAATAACGTACTGTGGCAAAACACCTTGTGTCCATCACAGTTTGATTATTTCTCCACCTATTCACATAAAACTGTCCACGACAGTACACGCAATATATAGTTTTCTTTCATCCTCTAAAAGAAACATTTTTTTCAATGTGTTTTAAAAGGGAGATTGCAGAACAAATTGGCGCTTTTCTCGAAACAGAACTTTTCATAGAAAAGATGTTTTGTTAAAATACATCAGTGGGCCCGGTAATGCTAGGGATAGGCTATTGATCTCTCTCTCCCTACTGGCCCAGTTTCAGTCAGAATGAAAGGCTGCAAAGACAATAGTTGAAACTGGCAGGGACGGAATAAGAAGTAAAATAAAGATCAATATCTTCTTTGATTGTTTGTTTGTTTGTAGGGACTGACAGACATCTGGGCTAGACTCAGTCAATAGTTGAAAGACTTTATATCGCTAACAGCCCATTTACCATCACAAAACGGGCCGTATTTCAGGCCAAACAATCAGCCAACAGATTGATCAAATAATCAATTTTTTTTAACACTTCAAGAAAAATATTGCTGCCCATAGCAATTTGAATTTTTACTGTTTCAGTTGATAAAAATGGTTCTACAAAATACTTGAAGGCAGATAGGCCGTCCAAATGGAGAATTAAGATATGAATTCCAGAGAACGCAGTAATGTCCCAACCTCCTTGTTCATGAAAGGCCTTAAGGTAGGACTATAATTGACTTTGCAGACATCAGCACGGCATGGAAGAGCCCGCTAATGGACTTTTAGCAGCACTGTAAACGTCAGTTAGCAGTCCAGCAATGTCTGTTCTTATGGACATCTACGAGTCACTCAAGGACGTTTGTGCCAGGCCTAGAGTGTTGCCCTATGTGAAGGGAAATAACCTGGAAATGACGTATGAGCAAGGTAGATGGAATCAGGAAATCTGCTTCACAAAAGTGTCAAATGAATATGTCATCACCACAACTGTTATCTGAGAAGAAAAGAGTGGGCCTCTGTCATCTAGGTTGGTGGAACTGACAAAGAATACAGTTACATTACCATAACTATGATATTATTCTCTAGGCTCTGAATTCCTATATTGTTAAATTTTAAATTGTTAACGGAAATCATGGGTACATCGACGCCATATATCAGGAGACTCGTATATCAAAGCTTAACATAATTCGGGAAGATTCTATGCACCCAGTTTATCATCAATTGAAATGGTTCGAAAGAAGGGAACGTTTCTTGCTTGTTAGAACTAATCGTACGCGTTTTAAGCACAAAGAAATTCATTCTCTCATCAGCAATACATTGACCACGTCGAGGCAGATGCATATATGTGAATATAATAGTATCTCATCAACTGTAAATGGAAATTCCTTTTGAGGGCAAATAAAATTTAACTTATCTTAGCTTATCTCATCTTAAATCTGACACTAAAACAAACACCACATCTGTTTATATACCATACGTTAATATATGCATAAACAAAATGAAGCTCAGCACAAAACAGGGAGTGGAATAAAACGCAGTTAAATTTTCTCAATACAGAAGGCGTCATTGATTCAAAATTGCCTTGCTGATTGGGTTATATTCTTGATGTTCTTTCCTTACAAGCTACTGTTCCCACTCTCGGTCGTTTGAACAGATCTTCACATTTGGTTTGAGAGCATACCAGGCAGGCATCTTGTATGCTTCCAGAAAGCTGAGGGTGTAAAAATGTCTCCTACAAGTCTGTCGGACTAAAAATAGATTGTAAAGCGCCTACAGTTATTATTATTGTTATTATTATTATTATTATTATTATTATTATTATTATTGTATTATTGTTATTTTTATAATCATTTTTCAACACACTGTAGAGAGAGTCTTAATCTCGTTGTACATCATGTTCCACTCCGCTTTCTCTTCTTGTGTTTCTCTTTGATTGCTTTCCTTTCTCCTTTTTGCTTGGTCTTCCTACTTATTCCTATCATGTTTGAAAATCTCTCCTTATATCCATGTGTTTACATTCTCAGCCTTAATCTTTACATTAACCCTCCAGATCCCACTGTTACAGATTTGGACACTATCCTAAAAAGAGTACCTAGAGCAATTTACAATGATTATCTGTGCACTCATTCCTGGAACAGATTTCAGAAGCTGAGTCAAAACTTTAAGTCGTTACTTATCAGATTGTTCCCCTCAAACGAACGGCTGGAAATCGCGGCGTATATTTTTAGCAGAGGATATAAACACTCTACACTGTTCACAAGTCTGCCTCACTCTCCGGTTAGACCCTGTGACAGTGGGCAGAGAATGTATGACTAAAACTTACTGTGAGCGTATTAAATCTAGATACTCTCCAAATAATATAGTAGTGAGTAGTGTTAACGGTTTGATGACGCAGGAAACCGTATGACGTACTTTCGGCGTCGGGTTTTTCCCGAAATCTTGTGTTTTACTATTGTTGTAGGATTTCATGATGGAGCGTAACACACAATAAATGTTCTATCTTTAGCAGAGGAATACAAACACTCCGCCGGGGATGTTCAGGTTTGTGTTCAGTCGAATATGAGCTACTGTAAAACAGACTGTTATGTTATTGATGGCACTCAGGCCAGAGGAATCAACTTTGACATATTTTCCTGGTATGTATTGGGCTTTAGAGGGTTAAGAATGGCACACGTAACCGTTCGTAGCCATTTTGCTACTCGTTTCAGTTCTGGTGCTTGACTAAGAGTTGTAATCGACTGCCTCAGAGGATTCTCTTGTTCAAATTTCATGCTTGGCGGAATCATGAATTTACCGCACAGCGACCGGGTCACAAATCTACTGGGTCTGCGTGCGTCACTAATCCTTTGTATCCAAACCTCTCAACCGATGTTTACTAAGCAAAACAGATTTGGCATCTAGCTCTTGTCAAGGACTTTGGCGATTCTAAGGATTTCCTTTCGAGAATCTACGAAATCGACCAGCGTCTTTTAATCGGCTTGGCTAGTACACAATATTTCAATTATGTGCTGACGCGCATGCGCATATAACCGGAAATGGCGAGAGGCTTTGCCTCATTTCCGACATACTTCAGACCCTCACATCAAAAGTCAGATTAGCCATGGAAGTTTGAATTCCTAAGGGTTTTTTAGTTGGATATGGATTAGCATTGCTGGTTGTTCTATAGTCTTGATACCCTTTCCTTCAAAGCTACCGTTCCCACTGTTGGTCCTATTTGTCAATTCCAGTTCTCTATTGGGAAACTCTCAGGAAGTCCATTTATCCGCATAGATTTATTTTTCTATTGACATTTGTTCTCGCTGAATCAACGTCTTTTCCTCCTCTCTTCATCCTGGCCCTCTCCCGGCTCCTCTCTCTCCCTCTCTCTCTCCTCTCCGTCTCTCCCCTTTCTTTCTCCATCTCTCTCCCTTTCTTCGTTCTCGCTCATACTCTCCCCATCTCTCCTTCTCTCTCTCCCCCTCTTCCTCTCTCCCCCTCTTTCTCCCCCTCTTCCTCTCTCCCCCTCTTTCTCCCTCTCTCTCCCTCTCTGTCTCTTCCCCTCTCCCCCTCTTTCTCCCTCTCTCTCCCTCTCTCTCTCTGTCTCTCCCTTTCTCTCCCAATCTCTCTCTCTCCATCTCTCTCTCCTTCCCTCTCTTTCTCTCTCTCTCTATTTCTCTCTCTCTGAGATGGACCAATTCTCTCCAACCTTGAGATATGTAAGTTGCAAAGCCAGGTCCTTTAAAAAGAAAAGTATATTTTTTCTAGTCCATTTTAAAAAAAAATGCAACAAAAGTCATCTCCTTGAGCGTCATCTACGTTCTCATTTGCATCAGATTTAGTGTTATTCAAACTAACATAAGGACACACCACGCTTTCAGTCATTGTTACCCTCAGCTTCCGGAAAACAAAAACAAAAACATACACGCTTAGATTACGTATAAACATGCTATAAGTGTGGGTGGTGTGTGAGTGATGTGTGAGTGTTGTGTTGGTGGTGTGTGAATGGAGTGTGACGTGTTTGTGGTGTGTGAGTGGTGTGTGAGTGTTGTGTTGGTGGTGTGTGAGTGGAGTGTGAGTGGTGTAGGTGGTGTGTGATTGATGTGTGAGTGATTTGTGAGTGATGAATGTAGGTGTGTGAGTGATGTGTGAGTGGTGTGTGAGTGATGTGTGTAGGTGTATGAGTGATGTGTGAGTGATGAGTGTAGTGTTTGAGTGGTGTGTGAGTGATGTGTGTAGGTATGTGAGTGGTGTGTGAGTGGTGTGTGTAGGTGTGTGAGTGGTGTGTGTGTGTGACGTGTAAGTGATGTGTGTAGGTGTGTGAGGGATGTGTGAGTGATGTGTATAGGTGTGTGAGGGATGTATGTGTGAATGATGAGTGTAGGTGTGTGAGTGATATGTGAATAGAATGAGAAGAAAGAAGGGAAAGATGAATGAAAACAGGTGACATGACAAATATGTGGTCGATAAAGTGAGAGACAATTCGTTCTCTATTTTCACTTTACCTTGAGCCAAAAGTGACTACATCTGCATTTTCTCATTCACGCATACGCACACATGTACATACATACATACACACTTATCTTAGCATTTACACCATGTTACTTTAACATAAATCATCAATGTTACTATAACGTTGATTCTGTAAGCTTAGCAGCAACAAGAACAACAACAACAAGAACAACAACAACAAGAACAACAACAACAACAACAACAGCAACAACAACAACAACAATAACAACATTTTCAAATAATATTGAACAACAACAGTGACAACATCATCAGTTAGAAAATTCTAAAGTCGTTAAAGTCATTGATTTTTCCTATCAACTATTCATCAGACCTTGGCTAAATGGAACAAAAACACTGGCAGGAAGAAAACATTATTTATCTGTGTCCTAGTCTGCTTTTTTTTTATTTTTTATTATTATTTTTGTTTTGTCTAGCAAATGAGAATTTGTTTTAGCATATTGAAGTATAATTATATCGCATCATTGAATTTGCTCTGATGCAGGAATGTTAAAATTGAATGCCAGAGAGAAATGCAGTCTCGGTTCCTGTGATGGTCAGCAGATTATTGATTTTTTAAAAAAATTTTGTTTTTTAATTATTATTATTTTTTCTTTTTTGCATTTTGTATTGAATACCAAAATTATGAATGCAAATATATAAATAAATTAATGAGTCGTTTTGTTCTTTCACTCTCTCTCTCTCTCTTTCTCTCTCTGTCTCTCTCGCTCTCGCATTGTGATGTCCATCTCTTCATTGCCCCACAAAAGCATAAACAGAAATAAACCATACGTCCATTCCTTAGTTTCAGTCGTATCAATACTCAGGGGATGTTATCTAAAACACCACTTTTCTCTAAACTTGAATCTGTTCGTATGTCCTCTCTTCAGTAACAAAATTTAGAACATGATGACCCTCAGCATGAATCGGTCTTACTCTGTGGCAAAAGATTTGGGGCTGAGTTACATAGATATCTGTGCGTGAATTTGGCTAACTCACCAAGGACCACAAAGGTTAATGGAATTCAAGGGGTTTCGGAGAAGAGCCGTTGCACACAGACAGTGTCACTCTCTGAGCAGACAGAAATTTCAGACCAATGGCAAAGAGAGGGAGAGAGAGCGAGCCGTCATGTCTGAAGACCTCACGCAGGAACAGAACATAACCTTGTCCTCTTATCTGTCTATACGCTTGCTTGTTTCGCCGTTGAAACATGTCCTTCATCAGTCTATATATTCCGGACAAGGCCAATGCTATCATTTTGTTAAAACAGTTTCAATGGCCCGTTGCTACTAGGTGGTCCTAATATTGTAACCAAATGTTGCAGGCTACTTGAATCAGCCCTATATCTCATTGTCCTGATTATCCGGACTCCACTTAGCTTGGTGTGGAACTTCGCCCTTCTGGAGACCCGAATCTAGGCATAGAATCTATAAGATCTTCCAGGAATCAAATCAAACGAGGTAATTTATTTGGTTGAAGAGAAGAACCTGGCCGCAAAAGATCACTCAGCGTATTTAGACTACCTGGTCGCAGTGGTCAGTGCGATATTAATATGAAGCCTGGATACCTGAGCATGTCATATAGAAGTCCTGAGGTTGCTGTGAAATACTGAGGGGTACGGAAAGCTGTTCTTTGAGAAATTATGTTTAGTTTTCCTTCCTTTCAACACTATTTCTCACTGTCGGACGGGAGCTTCTTCAGAGCCATTCGTAGTATACGAGAATGATAATTGCTAAAATAAACTGAATGTGGAATGTGAACTGTCTCTGTCAAACATGGTGGGTTCTTGTGAGATAACTGATTTATTTATTTATTTGTTTATTTATCTATTATTTATGTATTTATTTATTTATTTATTTATTTATTTATTATATAATGTAACCTTTCAATCCTCCCAGAAAGTAGGATTATTACGACTCTAAGTGTGTGCTCAGTTTTGTTGAGAATAAATTTTGGGAGCAAAGATTTGGAATTTGGAAATTTTGCCCAGGCAGTGGCATGTCCTTGTACTCTTCGTCCTCTTTTTAACTGTCAAAAGTTCTTTGAAATGCATAACGTACACACAAGACCTCAGAAAGATACCCAACCTTGTCCGAGATGGCTAGACGTCTTACCCCTCGCTTCAGGACGAGAGCGAAAACATATAAATGTGCACAACGCTTCTTTGCATTCTCTAGCTTATGAATTTGCTTCTTTCCTTTTTTTTGCCTATTTTTTTCTTCTTCAACTCTGCCCGTTCATCATGTCTAATTTTTTTTTTTTCATTTTCCACATCGTCTCATCTGTCTTTGTCTAGTTTAATCTCCTGCATCACATCTTTTGTTGTTGGTATTTTTATGCATATTTCCCCCGTTATGTCCTTCATCTCTTCAACTCCACCGGTTTTCCGTTTTCCTGCCGTCTTGTGCTAGAATTTTATCTTCTACAGAGATCTAGACTCTTCTCTTTATGTTGCATCTATACTTCTAGTTCTGCCACATATTGCTAGTTTTTTTTTTCACCTCATTTGTTCTCGTGCTATTGGCCTGAGGCCAGCAGGGTCCATACAACAATAGTGCATTATGAAATCCCCCCCCCCCCCCCACCCCTTCAAAAATAGGAAGAGGAATATTATGGGGGCAGAGGGCTGAGTGCTGGAGTGATATAGGAGAAGGAGGCGAGGGGGAGCGGGGAGGTGGGAGAAGATGGAAGGCTTTCTGGTGTAAAACAACAGATAGGCCAGGACTGATTCAAAGATAAGAGAGCAACTCTACTATATTTGTCCAGATATCGCAAATTACAGCTGCAGCCACGATCTTCTTACTGACATATGAATTAGATCAATACGAAAATGGAGATTAAGAACTTTGAGTAACTGGAGTTTCTAGAAATCTAAATAGCTATTCGATTCATCTGCATATAAGAAAATTTTACACCGTCATCGGAGAAACTGGACACATACTTTTCCTTCAAAAGATTTTGTGCCAGCCTGACTGTACAGCTACACATACATGGAATTCCTGAGCTGCTTCGTGACATATCATATAGAGTGTACACACAAAGGTTAAATGAAAAAAGGATAAATGTCATTTAGGTGTTGGTATTCATTGTATTCATGTTGGAAAGACAAAACTGTATTAATGACAAGTCTTCTGTTTTATGGGACGCGACTTCTTTGTTCGAAATAATCCCGCAATACACGTAATGCATGCCTGTTGCAACTAAGCATTAACGCTCTGAAAGATATTATTTTTCTCTCTTTATGCACTTATATATCTATCTATTATGTTACTGTGCTTATAATGTCACTGTTGTTATTATGTGGATTATATGTCTTTACTACATCCCAGTACAGTGCATTCTGTGATAGAGGGCAGTGTTTGCTATATTATAATACATCTGCACATACGCTATTTCTTTCGTGTTTTGAACACCATTTTGAGCTTTTTACGTATACATAATACGTGACATTTTTACGTGACATAATAATATATTATGCAGGTGTTTTTTTGTTTTTGTTTGTTGTTTATTTTTGTGATTAATAATTAATATTGCTGCACATGTATTTCGTTTCAAATGGTAAGGTCCTTTCGTGTACTGAAATTTATGTAAGCTCAATCTAATTTTATTTATTTATTATTTATTTCTTATTGCTCTGTGTCAATATATTAAGTAAAATATGTCACTGACACAACGAGAATCTGCACCTCCTCTCTCCTCCTTTATTGCTGCTAACTCCCGCTTTGATCTTTAGATCTATATCTCATTTCTCCTCTAGTTCAATAGACTTCTAGTGATATATTTCGCTATGCCTCTTGACTACAGATAGATTCTAGTTTCATCTTTGGCATGTATTGTAGTATTTCTACACATCAAATCTTTTATTAAATGCCAAGACTTAAGAGATAAGACACAGAGACAGTATTTTCATACAGAAACTATGTGTAAGGGAGAAGCAGAAATTACCACTGTCTGTATGAGTACCTTGAGCAATGTATGGTAGATTTGCCACTCTAAGCCTCACGTCAGCTTAGATCGGTCCTCATCTCATGCAGTTCGTGCTCTCGTGTTCTTGACAGTTAATAGCGTAAATATTTTTTGTGAAACACTATTAGTTTTGTTTGTTTTATTCTCTTTATTTTCATAGCCTATGAGTCAGTGACAAAGATAGCCTTTTATCCTGTTATATTCATAGAAAAATAAGATTTTTAGTATCTACCAATTGTGAGGTAAGATTATCTCAAATGTGATTTTTTTGGGTATTTTTTATCAAAAAGCAAGGAAGATCTACGTTCGCCCGATGGTTACATCCATAAGAAAAAAATAAATTGCATTCTCCATACTTGTTATCATGTCTTTACGCAGAGAGTGATATCCACAAAAAAAAAACAAAAACAAAAAAAAACTATATTTCATAGGTTTTGTTTTAATATGATAACAGTGAATGGTATTCTTTAGAAAAATAAACTTCCTTCCACCTCCAGTCACCCATGGAATCCAGAAGACAGGTAGACTTGAAGCTATGTATTCTAGAGGTATACTATTCTAAGACACGATCTTTTTGGTTCTTATTTCCCCCCCTGACCAGCCGGGAGCTCCGACAAGCCCTCACCTACTCACTCCATGGACGGGACGTCATCAGCATCAACATCCGGATTTCCGACCACCCTCGACTCTCTAGTCACAGAGTAAATGAACATGACCAACTCTGGGTGTATTGTAACTTTTGTGATGAGGCTTAGAAATTACTAAAACATCACTACCATCAGCATGCCAGGCAATATTGTATCTATTAACCCTCACAAACATTGTCCAACGTGAAACCAGCTACGCCTGATTTCTTCATGGTCAAAAATATTAAACTGATCCCACCAGGGGGGGGGGGGGGGGGGGGGGGGGGGGGGGGGGGGGGGGGGGGGGGGGGGGGGGGG
>JBCEWB010089821.1:0-28658 GCA_039654565.1 Peronia peronii
AAAGGTCAAGGTTTCAGAATATGCTATTATCTCAGAATCGATATTTTGAGCCAAAATGGCCAAATTAAGAGTCGCTCCCCCCCTTAACTTTCCTTGGTCCAGGACTCAATCTCCAATAATATATCGAATTGCACCTCTCAGGTATAAGATTTCCAATTGATACAGAGTTTGTAAGTATTTCTCTCAATGACAAAACAAAGATTTCAAAGACAAAGAAGACACATGAGACGTGATTTTGGAAACATGAATTCACACAAGAGACTTCAATGTGATGACTAAAGAACAATAATAATGAAAAGTACATGTAATCTAATCATATGGATAACATCATCATCATGCAGCAATTATGTCACTCTGGTACCAAGACAATAACTGCAGTATAAGAGCCTCGCAGCCTCACACTGGAGACTGACTGGGTTTTCAAGATTACAAAGCACAACAAAAGCAAAACAATCACAAACAGCTAGAAATAAAACATAAGTGAAAAGCACAACTCACACATTACATGTATAATGCCATCCACAACTATTTTTTCTATGAACTGTAATGTACATGAATATTGACAAATACATTTACTATTCAATCCATAATGCTTGTTTTTCACCACAACAAATACATGTATCTACAAGCCACAGACAGTGCTGTTAAAAAAATAAAAAAATACAAGAAATGAGCACAAAGTCACAATGCCTGGCAGATTAGCACATGTGATATTTGTTATTCAGTATTAAAGGGTATTTCTTCATAGACTCAACAACAAAGCACTGAACCAACTTACAGCTTGCAAAAGGACATGATTACATGGTACAGCTCACAACTTGATCAGGTCCATGTGTTGGAGATCTACAGACTAGAAATGCATTTCCATATCAATTTAGATATATTTAGAATCAGTGAAACATTTTTTTCTTAGAAACAATACAAAGCCAACATTCTAGAGCAAATAAGCTATTGGTGCCACTGGATTTAAATCTCTTTCATTCAAATCCACCCATGTATTCTACATCCAACTCTTAGATGCTTAAGTAGATGCACATCTAGAGTGAATGGCAATATATCCATATCTAAAAACATTGTTAACAAGCACTGTACTATACTTTGAACATACAAGAACAACAATAACAAAAAATGTTATCAAAATTGACTGAGTTCAGGGCATTCATAATAAAACTGATAAAATAAACCCGATGTTTCCACATCTATGTAAAAACCAGTACATGAATGATTTTAGCCTGCATATCAGTGGAGAGGAGGCAAAATACTGCACAGTCATCAAAACAAAATAAATGAACAATTACTGAACAACAAATGGGATTATTTTGGCACCCTGATGAGATTCTTGTTTATCAGTGTTTCTCCATGTCAATTTAAGTCAAAATCATGAAAAACAAAGTTCAGGTATATATTTGTAGAAACTGAGTATTTATTGAGTGTGGAACCATCACCTATAAAACTGGTCTTTATGAACTAAATGACATATTTCAAATAACTGAAAAATATCGTGTGTAGCTTTTCTGTCTTTTTTTTTCTTTCTTTCAGACTCGTAATTATTCCACAAGCTTTTGTCATTTTCTATCCTACTGGTTTTCAGTGTGGCCTGGCCTTTTCCGACTGTAAATGGGGATTCCATTACATGGTATTTCTTTGGTAGGCATGATATTGCATGAATCAAATGAGTGACTAATGAGACAAATACTGAATTAATTCTAGCCCTTCACCAGATATATGTAGGTATTGTTTTTCTTCAAAGGGCATATCAACAATGTGTCAAAATACTGAATTAAACATATAAAGAGATTCAAACCCATAATATCACAAACAGAAACAAAGATCTAAAGGCATCTTCTCCTCCAACCATTTCAGAGTTAATAAAAGCTAACTCGTAAGTATTTAAAGGAAAATACAATACCACTTTCAACATAATATATGGAGAAAAATCAATCATATGAACATCTTGTCACTGCCATTTGGTATTCATGTTTAGATCACAATAGGGCAAATCTATTTTATAATGGGATATGGTTCTGTATATGTCCTGTATTAATTTCAATTAATTTGATAATAGTAAGGCTCAAAAACCATTTCTATGTCTGCTAAACTAAACCTTTTTAATTTTCCTCATTCGCTGAAAGTGAACATCACAGAAAAGGATTTTTGGTGAAATCTTTGCTCAGAACCCCCCAGAGGCAAGTCTGAATTATGATTAATTGTACAATGCAATGAAGTGATTTACAATTTAAACATTTCAGAAAAGTATTTTCTTTATAAAGATGTATTCCATATGCATACAGTTTAGGTTTAGCTAAAAGCTACTCAAATGCTCCATATGCATTTTCTTTCTGTTGATTACATATTCAATAACAGAGAGTCTCAAGAATTGCAGGATTTAAAGTTACTCTTCAGAAATGTGAAGACATTCTATTCATGTTATAATTCAACTATATGACAAGCTAGTTATTTGTCTAATGAAATTAGAATGATTCATTATCAACAGCATTTGATGTGCTAAATATATTTATAATTCATCTTAATTTCTAAACCTCTTCTTTGAAAAAAAAAAAAAAATCATGTTATCATCTGTCTGCTATTAACTTACTACAAGATGCAAACATAAAATACATGTATGAAAAATCCAAACCCCTCCCTGATGCCTAATACTGTCAAAAAAAAAACCTCAAGATTTACTATTCTGACATGCATTTTCACTGTAAAAAAAAATGATGGCCATATTATCAGCTGTTGGATATGACAGTATTTTGGTACAACAAAGGTAAATAAAAACAAACAAAAAAAACCCCCAAAACAATCAATCCAAAAAATAAATTAATAAGTAAAAAAAAAAAAAAACAGAAACAAGTTTTCCAGACTCGAAAAATGTGCAACAGCACCTGAGTACTCAGACAAGGAGATTCCATGGCACTCTAGTTTATTCTGTTCCTCTCATTTACTCCCAAAATATCAATGTTAATAGCTGGCACAGGCAAAACCAAAGCACTCACAAACAGCACAGAATCCTGTAATATTTTTTCTTTGCAGAAAAACTAGTTCCCAAATATGTCAGCTTCATATGACTACACATCTGACACAAGATAATTTTCATGTACAAATAAGGAATGAAATGAAAAAAATGTCCCCCATATTCTAAAAATCTAGTGCATCCAAAAAATAGAGAAATCCAAATACTGTGAGAAAAAGTGTGAAGAAATGCAACATTCCAATAACTTGGCCTTCTGTACGCACTACAAAGAAACAAAAGAAAACAATGACAGCAACTGCAAAGAAAAACAACTAATGACTAAGTAAAGAAATGTAAAGTCTGTAACATGATGAAATCTTTTATCATCTTTTTTGTCAACGTGGATAATTAGCTTAAAGATACCATTCTTTTACGATTAAAAAAAATAAAAGAATGATTCAGATTACGTGGTGATGATTTTTTTAAAAGGACTTTCTAATCAATAATGGAACTAACAACCATAAAACACAATAATTCACCTTTGTGACGTATGCACAACACACTGATCAGTCCATATGGGTGACAAAAGCAGCATACGTCATTGCAGGTATGGACAGACAGCATTCCTCCATACTATCAAATCTCTATGTTTTCTGTTGGTGGGGTTGTAATATCATGAAGATGAGGGCACTTCTTGTACACTGAAGTTACTGTAATAGTCACTGGTCTTCATTTTAATACCAACTTGAAAATGCTTGTACAGAAAGAATATTTTGTACTATCCATACTTTTAGGCATCAGTCTATCATCAAAACAAAAAATAGTGGGTGAGGCAGCAAATCTACTTTTTTATTGTAAGTCAAATTTCATATGAACCCAAAAGATTGTGAATTACTATCTTAGTTTATAAAGCACAGTGGTATATCCTTCTCTTTCCAAATTTTTCTAAAACAGCAAACATACATATTTTAAAGCTTGGAAAATTATAAGCACGATGCTTAAAATACAGAACTTAATTCCAAATCAGCATTTAAATAAGTAGTAAACTTTCACATAAAATATTATGTTCCCTGGCACAGATTTCATGTTTAAAAATTGGAGGGAAAAATATCAAACTCACTATAAAGAACTGTTTCAAAGGATAAAATTTACAAACAAATCTGATAGAAAAAAATTTGAAAGAACCAAACACTGTGGCAAGAATGCAAACGTAACAGTAGACATAAGTCTTAGTTCACACATTCTGAGATTACGTTTCCCTTCAGTACTGTATTACCTTTATAGCCAAGGCAAATCTTTTACAATACAAATATGGTGTGGCCGAGCAAAAGTGCTGAGACACCCACAAATGCTACAACTGAAAAAATGACTTTCAAAAAAGTGAGCACCAATATCCTTTTGAACTACAGTGTCAGAATAATCTTCTGTTTTTTTCAGATGGTTGTTTTTTTGTGCACTATATTATGAGATGATATCATTCCCATTTTAAAAAATAACTGTATATACCTCACCCGACCAAAATACTTCGAAGACTTGCACTTACATATAAAGGATGTATAAATGACATCCAAGTCTGAACAGTTCAGACTTACAACACAGCTAACTTCAGTGAACTTAATATTAATGTGGGAAAGATCAATACTGTAAAATTTTGTTGTTGGTTCAATCTTGGCAACGTGTGTTTTTGCTACACGCTTTTCATTTTAAGTTTGAAGTAGCATTTGAGTACAGTGGTCTCCGCCTAAGAACCCTCCGCCTAAGAACCCGGTTCGCCTAAGAACCCGCCTCTGCTGTGAAACGGAATTTTTCCTCTATATTTTGCTCCTCTAAGAACCCGCTCCGGGCGCTCCCAAATAAAAAAATCCACCTGAGAGCCCGGTGTCGGGCCAAGACACCTGAGTATTTGTGGTATAATTCCACATCATATTGTACTCTTGAGAGAAACGCACAGTGCTGGATGTGCAGTAAAATGGGGACAGGGGTGGAGAGAACAGGTAGACAAAGGAATGGAAGTGATGGTTGATGTATGACTGCATTATTAATCAGGCCACGTTGTTGACTAATACGTAACCATTTCTTTGTTTGTCAATACATGGGACAGCATCTGTGATTGGCTTTGTAGATAAGAAGTGAGTTTAACCTCCTGGCTGGTCAGCTGTTCTGCTACTTTGGTCGGTCTGTAAACACTTAGGTCACTCGTGCGATTATCCGCGGGGTAACATAGCAATATCATGTTTTCAACAATGATACCGTTATGTGAAAACACACGGCATTTAAACGTTGGGCAGTATTGGTGTAACTATATGCTAAAAAAAGATCAGGAATTGCTATATCTAATTATAGCATACACACAGGGAAGAAGGCTGTCCTTATTCGCATAGACAAATCTTTATTTAATGGTAACGATCAACTAATCGTAGTAGTGAAGACAGTCTATGGTCAAATGGGTTGCATAACTTTTCAATCCACCTAAGAACCTGTCCGCCTAAAAGCCCGCTTTTCTTGTCTCCCAACGAGCGGGTTCTTAGGCACAGACCCTTGTATTTTTAAAAAAAAAAAAAGTTTAAATTAATGATGTCCATATCCTGCTTTGAAGAGAAAAAAAAAGATGAATAATTATCATATCTATGAATATCTATGAAAAGAAAATGGGGGTGGATTGGCCACCCAATGCGCAAACCACCATTAAACGTCACCCGGCAAGCACTGGACTGGAACCCACAAGGAAAACGAGAAGTTGGCAGACCTAAACAAACTTGGCGAAGAAGTACAGATGCTGAAGTGAAGGCAGCTGGAATGACATGGGCCGAGCTGAAGAGGGTCTCCCAAAACTGCATCCGTTGGAGGAGTGCTGTTGTGGCCCTTTGTTCTGAGCGGAATCTGAGGCTTAATTAACTAACTATGAATAACATCCTCCAAATGTCAATCAAGCAACTAAAAATATTGCCAACAAAACAATGATGGGTAACCACTGCTTGCACATTTTAACTTTTCTTATAAGTCTCTGTGGAATCATTGTCAATACAATTCTGAGCTCAGACTCATATAAAACTCAAATCAAAAATAATTCCTGCCCCCTACATTAATAACCATGGTTACCATTATCTTACAGTTAGCAGGAAAAATAAGAAGAAAAAGGGACAGCAATGGGATTAGTGCTTTCTCTTTGCAAAGATAAAATCTCAGCTCTTCAAATACTGTTGTGTTGCAAGTCTGAGTGAAAGAGATGATATATGAGTTGGAAGTTGCGCCGAGCAATTTCGGTGTACAGTCGTTTATAAGCATTTTCCAACTCAGGTACCAACATTTTAATTTTTTTTCACAAAATTTTTTTAACCTGAAAAAAAGAAAAATTTGGTATCTCAGTTGGAAAATACTTAAAAATGGGCATAACTCAAAATTGCCCGGCGTGACTTCGGATTCATTTGTCCTGGACACAAAACATATCTTCTAATATCCTCTCCCAATTTTTCAAAATCACACTTTATTTTTATTTATTTTTTTTTTGCTGTCAGTAGGAAATATGCTTTATTTAGCACACATCTAGGTCACAGGAAAAGATGAGATTCACTGAGGACCTGAGTCACCCTGCTGGATGGCACACAGGACTGCCATTCACACACACAACCTACTACTGCATTGATTTAGTTCAGTTAAATACCTTTTGAAAGACTCTTCTCCAGACTAATAAACCTACAACTGTAAAATGATGTAGTATTTCATGTACAGCTCAGTAAAAAAAATATGGTTGACTTTTCAATCATAGCAAAACAGAAATTAGTCCTATCTGAACTTCAGTTTTAGTACAGATCTCATAAACTGTGGGTTGTTTGCTTGTGATTTAAAAACTGACAATGTCAATATGGGCATCTTTCCAAAATAAGTTTTCAAAGATTATGGTTATTTCTTGGACCTAATAAGGAATTCACAAAAATAAAACAAAGCAAAAATAGATAATCTACAGATCAATTTGACAAAGTGTATGGGTTATATTCTCTGCAGCAAAAGAATTCAGTTTTAGTCAATGCTGATGCTTTGAGTTGGGTGATGGCATTTCTCATTATGATGGCCTATAGCTAAACTGACAGACACTAGACTGTGAGCTATATTGGGAATTAACCTAGTCTAAACTCCATCAAAGTGAGAACCACCTAATAGCATGTCTTAGGCATCAGCTGGCTATGTCACTATTCTATTTTAATAGTACTATGTGTGTTCTAAAATTGTCTGATCTGACATGCACAATACATGACCCATGGCATACATGTTGTCTCTAAAATCCAACATTTCAGCCAATTATAGATGAGATTTCTGTCATTTTCACAGATGTAACTTTTTGTAACATATAATTTTTTTTGTTCTAATGAAGAATAGATGACTCTACTGATGATAAAAACTGTGAATATTCTGCATTTTTCTTGTGTCAATCTGTATGACAGACAAATATAAAAGATACAAGTGTCAACAGGACATAAGCAAAAACATTACAAACTCATACTGCAAAAAATGTCACAACAAGTTTGAAGAAAATAAAAATGATGAAAAAAAATGACCAATATTATCCAGACCACATCATCCACACAACTGTATTGATCCTCAGTCAGAGACAGAACTTTCAAATCTTGGATCAGCTCATGAGCAAACATTACAATTATTCACTACTGGGTCCTTTTGACAAAAGCTGTGTGGCAAGGGACTAAATTATTGTCACTGACATGTCAGCCAATCAGTGATGACAACCACCTCCCTCCATTTTCAATAGTCATTCAGATGCGAAAACTCTCTGATCGTCCATCAATGTGACTAAGACGCAGGTAGACGTCTGTCCCAATACCCTCCAATGACTCCAGGGTAAGGGAACCGCCCAAATATTTGGCATAGGCCTGGGAGGTTGGCAGTCCAAAGCCATACCTAGAACACAGCAAAATCATGATTAAGTACCATAATAGTCTGGCCAGCGGAAAAATGAAAAAATATTATGATATTATAGCATGATGTGCTGATTTGTGCTGGTAGATGTATCACTTTTCTTTTTTCAGTGGTGAATCTGAGACAGCCTAATTCAATGAAAAAGTGAGAGAGACCCTTGATAAACCACTGTAGCAAATTATGCAGTTGTTTAAAAGCCTTAAGAGTAGAAAGACTTGGAAAGTTTAATTTGCCAGATTTACCATGGGCTACAATGCTTATGTTGTTGCTGAGCCATGGCCTGCAAAAAGTTCACATAAAATATTTTTTTTGGAAGCAGTATTAAAAAATCTTAACAGATCTGGGAAAGATTTATATTCGGCATTGAATGAAAGACTGCAGGAAAAAGCATGGGCCCCATATTTTGACTTACCCATGCATTTTGCCAGGAGCAGGGCCTGTGTTGTCTGTTTCCATGATCTGGCCAAATATCCCACGATCTAACTTATCATCCACCAAACTGCCACTGGTGGTGAAGTTGTAGTCAAAGACTTTCTTAGTGTACTTGGCAGGAATGCCACCACCACGGTCAGAGATTCTGTAGAAGACAACAAAAACAGTATTCATTTCTTATTCCTTATAGATTTAAGAATTGGTCATCCGAGGTCATACTCAAGGGTACAGTGGAAGGCAAACACATAAGAAGTAGACTACACAAGGAACAGTTTGACAATGCCAGAGAATGGACCTGTGAACAGCATAAAACTGAGAGCAATAAAGATTTCTGACTGCTGTCTCTTGCAGGTAAACGGCATTTGTCTCACAGCCAATCAAACTGAGTTATGTGTCAATTTTTCACCAAATTTTGATATTGCAATCATGTAAAATTATATCTGATATGCTTTCACATAGTGAAACAAAAAGTTTTGAGCTAACTTGATTGCTGCCAGACATATCAGAAACTGAAAAGACAGCTGCAGACCCCTCAGCATTGCTAAAATTAGGAGAAAAATCAGCAGACATGAACAGTTGAGCACATAAATCTACAATCTCTACCTCACAACATCTTGATATACCCAAATCTGCCCATAAGAGCAGTATTCTCTTATTCAGAGATGAAGGTTCTTTAGATTTTTGCAAAATAAAAACACAGATATCAGACCATCTTCATCACACTGAATCCCCAATTTCTCTGTTCAAATTTAATATATAACTCATTCTGATTGGTCATGAGACATTTGTCACAGTAACCCTGATGATTTAACATCACGTTCTATAAATGTCTTTCAACCTCCTGGTGGAGGTTATCTCGAACCCTGATGATGAGGTCATTGTGTACAACAATGCCTGTTTTCAGCAACCTATACAGCACAATAAAGTGCATAGAAGATTTATAGTTCTTTCTGTGCATTTGTGGGTGTGCTTGTACATTGTATTCTGTATATTAAATACAGGTACTTGGTGACCATTATTTCTTTCCTAGAATATAATACTGGCTGATCATTGACTGAGCAGACCACATAGTATACCCAGTTATATAGAACCTGTAACTCACAACTGTATCACGACTAAACGGCTTACAGATGTGAATTCTTTCCAGCACTGGGTTCTTGGCCTCTCACAAGCCAAGCTTCTCTCTGATAGATACAGCCTAAGTAGCATGAATGATTTTCATTTCTGAAATCGACTTATTGAAATACTTATTTTTCTTAATCTGCAAAGACACCTGAACCCACAGTTGACATTCAAGTGCTTTGAAAGCCTAACAGATTAAAGTGTAAATTTATCATCATTTATATCATTGGAACTAATAAACTAAAGTAGCCAACAAAAATAAATATGGCAAAATGTCTCCACAAGATCAGAACAACTGAATCCTTGCACTTGCTGGAAATTGCCTCTAAGCTTGGAAGAGCACACCATATTCAATATCACAAACTAGAGCTTAAGGTGTGTGTGTGTGTGTGCACATGTGTGTGCATTTGTGTGTGTACATGCATGCACAGCACCATGTGTACTTGTGTCCTGAAATTGGGCGAAAAATGTGATTTTTGGCTTTTGTTTGCTCTTAAAAGTTATGCTTTTTGAGAATATAAAAACAGTATTAAAAAAGGCTGGTATGTCCATTCTAAGTTTTGAAAGGGTGATTATTCAATGGTTGACTGGCATCTCCAACATGCAGATCCTGGCTCAGTGAGGACTCAATATTCAATGACATATCGCCAATATTTTGCGTTCTAAGGACAAATGGTGCACAAAAGACTTGATTATGATCTCTACCACCAATATCGGGAATTCCAGTACCCAGAATGGACACTGGCTGACCATTGGAAACGCTGGCTATACCGAAAATCAGCCAAAATTTTCACCAGAATCTCCAAAATGAAGTTTCCACGGCCTAATGGGAGCATGATTTGCCTCATTTCTGCTGTTTCAGAGTACAGAAGTGCATTATCTGTTCCAACAAGGGTCAAGACACTTGTATTTCTAACCAACGATGACATGGCAGCCACACATAGGCTTCCCAGGACCCTGAAACTACTTTACACCAGCCCGATATTGATAGGGGTAAGGGAGCAAAAATGAATAAAAAATGTGAACTGATGCCCAGTAAAAGGCAAACAAGTCATAGAAAATCATTATTTTTCTATCTCCTCCAAAACTTACCACTATACTTCACCATATGCATATTTCACATAAATATTTTCCTTACTTGACATAAGACCAAAAAAAAAAAAAAAAAGTGACACAGGCTTTTACTCATATCTCTTTTACTTTTTGAGGAAAAAAAAAAGTAATGGATAAAAATGCTGATGATGTACATACTTGATTTTCAAAGATTCATTACCCCCCCCCCCCCTCTCCCACCCTCCCCCCCTCCCCCATCATTAAAACTTAAAATTCCCACATGTCATTTTTAGATATTAGATGTTAGAAGTAATCTGTGAAGTTTGGAACCATTTGGCACAGTAGTAACAGAAGAGACAGATTTGGAAAAAAAAAAAGGGGGGGGGGGGGAGGGGGAGCAACATCCAAGATGGCTGCTGCTTCCATGGCAACCAGACACCCCGGTAAGTTTCCAAGGATATATTCTAAATCAGACAAACATGCCAATTACACCTACGCACAGTAAAATGAGCTGAAGTCAGAAATTCAGAAAACACGCCATAATGAATAGCAAAAACAAATGACTGGGCCTAATTTTGATCATATGACTGCAAATAAAAAGCAGGCTTGAACCATACTTGTCCTTCTTCTGGGCAGAACACCTCTTAAATTTAACACCCTGCCAAGATACCACTGCATGTCAAAAAACTGCTGTGTACACTTGTATGTGTATATATACAAACAAACGTTTGCTACAGTAGCCAGTGGTACTAATTTTACTTCAGTAAATACACTCATTCTATCATAGGTTTTTAAAAATGGATAGACTTTTCCTTGAAGTTTTAGCAACTGTCAAAGGGGAGAGGAGAGGTACTATCTCTGGGGTCTTTCTATTGATCTGTGTTTTCTACCAAGTTTTGAACCCTCAACCCTTCATGAGACTCAACCCTTGCCAGATCAGGACAGAATAGAACTTCGTGCAATAGAATGCCAAGGTTCTGGTGGACTCTCTCCAACAGTCCAATTCCATGAGGGGAATGATGGAAGGGAAAACAAAAGTGTGGGTAAAAATGAAAGGGATGGAGAAAAGGTAGGGTGTCTGTCCTGGTACTTAGTGAAATTGATCAGTTCTTTGATAGATCAGGTTCTGTGTCAGGCCAGAACAGGATTTCTTCTTTCTTTCTCCTCCTGTTTTTTTTCATTTGATTTCCCTCTTTTTCATACCCCTCTATTTTCTGACATCTCATTCTTTGATCAATTCCCCTATCTCGTTTGATTCTCATCTCATTTGCTGACTTTCTCCATTCTCTTTCAGACCACTTTACTCCTCTCGATTCATCATGTTCTGTCTCTCACATACTACAAGTCCTTTTTCTCTCAATGCCCCTTTTCAATCTCTCTCTGACAAACTCACTCACTGAATCACATCTATTTATAAAGGAAAAAAAAAAAGACACAGAATTTGTCTTTTTTCTATGGTTGATTCATTTAACCAATATTTCAACACTCGCTCCTCTTGCCAGACAAATGATTGCACGCGAACTGTTTAATTTGACAACTAGGACAAGAGGGGTCAAAATGCCCTACGTCCTGTTGGGCCATCACAAAGAGAAATGGTCCTGAGTCAGGCCAGAAGGCATTAAGAAAGAGAAAGAGAGAGCAGCAATACGATCTGATCCCAAATGCTGATTAATCCTGACCACTGTTTAATCCTTACTAAGCTAAGCCACTATAGACCTGATTATTACTCAATGTTTCCCCTTATTTGTTCCAAACAGTGCCGGAACTACTCGGTGTACAACCCTGCACGTAATTAATATGGAGCAGAAGAGGGCGATGAGTGTTTGTGGCGCTTGCCCGATTCCACGGAGAAATACCATACCCTATGCCCGCAGGAATGGCACAGGATCCCCGTGCATGTCTGTGCGAAAATAATTATCCCTTGCCACAATGGTAGACGGGATTTCCCTGCCATAATCACGAAGTTTCAACGTCACCAGATGCCCGTCTTTGTTCTGCGAATAAGTATAGTGAGGCCACACAGTGGAGTTTTGTCTTTATTGCTCTCAGGCATTTCTTTAGTACATGTATTTCGTCTTTGCACTCTATACATCTGTATTGGCCACTTGCCTAACCTTTGTCTTTGTTCATGGGAAACGCCATTTCTTGCCTGATCTATCTAAAATGAGTCGAGATAACCATCACAAAGGGGGCTGAAAGACGTAAGTAAACAAGCAACAATCTAAAATGAGTAATGATGTAGCATGTAACGGAAATACTCCAGGAACGCATGGGAGTGGCGGCTGGCATCTTTGCAATACAACGTCAATATCGCCATTTGGTATGTAACCAAAGCCAAACATTAGTGAGGTTGAGATGACCTATTGTGTTGCCGAGTATTGCTTTCAGATAAGCCAAAACATTATAAAATACACAATTCTTATGGGTTCGTGGTATAAGGATGGGCAAAAGCCCCGACGCTGTCGCGAAATCAGTCGCTAGTCTTACCTGAGACAGATAACATGGCACGTAATGTCTCGTTTTCTGTGGGTTTCTTTTATGGCATTGCAATGCCTTCATGTTTCTTGCTATCGGATATTCTAAATGTCATTCATCTGCGTGTTTTTGTTTTTTTGTAGTTTTTTTTTTTCGTTTTTCTAAACGTAACAATAATGGATGTACCATCTTTCTCGCTATATTTCTTTGTTTTATGGCTCTGTATAATAATAAACCTGTTCACAAAAAATCTTGAATGGCACATGCTGTATAATTAGCCTATGTGCTTCGGCACTCACGCGTGCCTTTGAGAATCTTTTTTATCGGTGGCTTCGAGGAGTGATTTGGATCTCTCTTGTTTTTGATATTTCTGTAAATGGTTTACCTACGCCCCCACCAGCTTTAAAATGTATTCGCCTGATCTTGAACTACAGGTGGTCTAACAGAATATGACCAATATGCGGAAGGAAAAACATAAATTGGTTTCGAAACCCACCTACCCAATGCAACAATGCTGAGTGTCTTTAACGTCTGATAATTGTCGAATCCATCAGCGGATCAAAAATGTTCAGGGCCTTTGATCATCTAATATTGTTCATGTTACACTGGGTTTTGGTGACTTGGTCCACGATAAATATTTGCAAATCAATTACAAATAAGCGAAATATTGTAATACAGTGAGCAAATAACCTTACACCACCTCTATCAATACACCGTAGCTTTCTCGAAATCACCACACTGAGAAAAATTCCTATGCAAAAATTGGCACTTTTTCTTTTCTCTTTTTTTTTTTTTTCCATAAATAATGTAAATCAATATCTTGAGAAACCAACACAGTCCTGTGTTGTACGGATACGCGCTGATTCTTGGACACGAGCCAAAGCGTGCTACTGAGTGTTTATTTCAGGGCATAGACGGTCTACGTCGGTCATTTTCACTCTCACTGCTCCCGTGTGATACAACGTGCGCACGCGAACTGGGCAGGGAGTAGGAAGCTTATAGGTGATTAAGAAGTTCGATTTGCTGGCACCAGATTGGGCCTGTTGTGGTCACAAATCCGACACAAATAGTACCAGTGACGCACATTTTCTTTCTTTTTCTAATGAAAGCCAGTCCGGGGACGCCTCCCCACCTCCAGGGCCTATTTTTCTAACTCGTGACTTACCAATGAAAGTCACGCTCACTTTCCTTCATCATTATCGCTGATCGCGGCCGGTACCGTTGGGTGCCAACCATGATCATTTGAATGACTAAACCCCTGGTATATGTTACACATAGGACACAAATTAGAGTTCTGTTTGTTAAAAAATCTCTGCTCTTGAGTCGTCCGGATATGTGAAATTCTGGCGATTTACTCGTCCTCTAAGTCTAAGGTTAAGACTTCAGTGACTTTACGACTGCTGGCCATAATAGCCCACCAGTACTGAAGCCATCATGAACCGCCGGATTTTTTTGTAAGTGTACTCTAGTAATTGAATTTGGTTGTTGATTTGATTCAAAATCTATTGGTTCATACTTTCGTTAAAAATTATAATTACTGTGCATAAGCAAACCGAAAGCAAAAAAAAAGAGAAGTATTTATGTTGGTCATATTAACACATGTAATGTTAATAACAAAAAAAAAAATTTAAGTAAATGCCTAAACTCTTTCGTTAATTATTGCTACATACGACACTGCGTGGATCAGCTCATGTTCTCAACTCACAGTGAAAGAAAATTTAAGAGAAAACTGATAAAACCTTTGTCTCGCTGATTTTTTGATTGCTCGCACGTTTTCTACTGGCATTACGAGGCGAAAAAGAAAGAACTTCGTAGATTACCATGTTTCTCAAAAGAATGGGGGGGGGGGGGGGGGGGGGGAAACCACTCCCCCCCCCCCCCCCCCCCCCCCCTCCCCCCCCCCCCCCCCCCCCCCCCCCCCCCCCCCCCCCCCCCTCCACACTTCGTCACATGACTGTAGAATAAAATATGATCAGAGAAAGCAATGTGTTAGTCCTTATGACTAACAAGTCGGTTGAATCTCAGAACAGCTGACATACTCAATCGTAGTGGCCACAGGTAAGCCAGTCACGGTTGCACAAAACCCTTGCTATGCATGCTCGATCATTGAAAAGATTTGACAGCCGATTATTGGCAATGGAACCACATATCCTGTCAAACACGTTCTCCGGCACAAGCTTGCTTTAGTTTCAGAGCCAAAAACATTTTTCCTTCACTACTTGTCGGACTCCTGAAATCTGGTTCCCGTCCCAACGAAACTGGAATTGCTGTTAGATATGGCGATATTTGAACAAAATTTAAAGTGCCTAACGGATTATTTTTCTGGGGTTACTCAGTCATGAAACAGGCCAACAGTGTTGATGGTAAAAAGTCAACAACATGGATTTCTGTTATCTTTCAATGGATAAAAAATGAAGCAGACCTCAACGTATCAGGTGACGTTTTCAGTAACCTTATGTATCTGCAACTGGATGTTGGTGCGTGCTGGCTAAATAAAGAAACGTGTATCAGAGATAAAATGTATGCGCGAAAACACACATGAAGTTGACAAGCTGAGGATTAACAGAAGTCTGTAATAGTCAAAAAGTCTGTTTTCCTACCAAAAGTAAGAAGTTTGACATCGTGTACGTTTTCTTTGTCTTCAGATCGGAATTTCTTGACTGTTCTTGTTCGAGATAGCCAGTTAGCCAGGAACTTGTTTGATATCTGAAGAGTACCATGCGACATAAGCCACACATTCATTTTCTGCTTCCATAGCACTGACCTGACTTTACCAATGCTTTTGTTTTGTTTGCTTGTTTCTTTGTTTATTCTTTAAATTATATAATATTATGTAACTTTCAGTCCTAAGAAATTAGGACTATCTCGGCTTTAAGCGAAGAATAATTTTTGTGGATAGAAATTCTGAATTTTTATTGCCCGGACAGAGGCGTCTATTCTACATCCGATATTTAACTGCCAAAGGTTGTTCAATATGCGGTAATATGCTCTGAAAAGGTTAGACGTCAAGCTTCCCTATTCGAGAAGTCAGGAGGCCTTTGAGTCACTAAAAAAATGCAGTGCAGGTTCTAACCTTTTCCTTCTCCCGGTAGGATTCGAACCAGCGACGTAAGTTTTTTGTCGAGGAGCAGGCGTCAAACCTGTCTGCCATTGCACCCCCTTTTGCCTCTGTTTCTACGGGTATTTCTTTTTGTAGCATGATATTTGTTCAGAGCTACCGCGAGCGAGCTCAGCTCACTCACAGGTGAAGATTTCAATTCTTCCCGATTGATTCGTAGACTCGCTGACGTTTATTGGATGAAGCTTTTAGTTTAAGCAATGTGATTGGCTGCCAGAATACATTTTGTGCATTTTAAGACATTCGGAAAGGCAGGGCTGATTACTCCTAAATATTTACCATTAAAGATAACTATGACTTTTCTCGGCGAATAATTACTCATCATTATAAGAAGGACACGATATATATTATCGACAAAAGTGCTCTCAAATTTGTTGGGTTTAAAAAGCCATGGGACAGTGATGAAGAGGCAAATTAAGGAATTGAGCATGGACATATAACATTTACATCTGATGAGAAAAATCTTATTATTTATGACAAAACACCTCTGACTCTGACGAGAGAGAGAGAGAGAGAAAAAAAAAAGAGAGATAGGGGGGAAAGGATTAAGCCAAAGTTATGTTTTTGTCTGTGTGGTGTTTTAATTTGATAATTCAGAAAACTCTAAGTAGGAAAACTAAAGAAGAAAATATGCTATGGCTGCTTTGAGTTTGTCAAGAAAGGATATATGGAAAGAAAAACAAAGAAAGGAGAGGGGGAAAAAGAAAGAAAGAAAAAGAAGAGAAAGAGTGGATAAAATGCAAATTCCTTAAGGAAAACAAAAGCACATAATATCGAGATAAGGCCTGTTTCCATGTGAACGTAATGCACAATGCGTAACGCGTAAGGAACACTTACATAAAAACTTGACTAAGGCATGTCCATGTTTGGGTGATGTGTTGTTCGTGATGGGTATCAGTATCACGCATCTGTACGGATATCAGACACCAGGAAAGCCCTAGGGATTTCCCAAGAAGCAGGTGTATCCGTAGTTATGTTCTCGATTCGCCACAATCGTAAAATACTCTGAAGTTATATCCCACAATAATCTTCTTGATAAACAGATGGTTATGCATATCAAACCTTTTCCTTTGGTGCATATATTTCATGCTCCCACCACCTGTGTATTCCTTCCTTCAATGTCTTCAAGTAATAATACGAAAGTCTATTGGTTGTGATGTCTTCACCCCATCTTCTTTTACACATTCTGGCATTTTTAGACCAGCAAGGAGCCATAATTCAGTCCATGATGTATTTAGAGCTGTCTACAGTGCCAAAAGAATAAACTGGCAGATCAGGCACGATTATACGCACACGTGGAAACAGATCGTACGCATTACGCTTTACTCAAAACGCTATACACATAACGTTACACATGCACATTGAATTGCTATATGCAGAATTTTTTTTACACCATGACAGCATTAATTTTATTATTTCATAAAAGGGGAAAGCTGCATAGCAAGGAAAACAACAACAACAGCAACAATAAAACAGTTTGACTATACATTAAACTAAAAAGCAATGTTTCTGTATGAACAGGATCAACATTATTATCGACATAAGCAACAAGCCTACAGTGGTCATGACATACATACTTGTATCTGGTAAGATAAGAGAACAACTTTTACCATTGGCACGGGTTCTTTGGCTAGTGTTCAAGACATGGGTTTTGGACTATACAGAATGTAACATACACACCCATCGTTTAGGACGTTATGTGCTTAGATCGCGTGCCTGGCCAACTCCTGATCGGCGCTTTCGAAATTTCTCCAAGCTAACAAAATAATAATGATAATTTATATTTTAGTATGGGGAGGGAGTGGGGAAAAAATAGGGAGACATACGGTGGGGACTATTCTACAATAGTAAAAACATTATGCTGTATTTATGCATATTTTTTTTCCAGATTGGTTTGGGGAGTAGAAAGACGGGCAAAATATAGATAAATTTCAAGTATTCCTGAAGGAATCGATGGGGAGGAATCGAGATGAATAGTAACCCGTCAACATGTTTTTGTTCATGAAGAAAAGAAGAAAAGTGCAATACAATTTTGTAATGGGAGTTTTTCTCCCGCCATTATTTTCTTCGCAGTTCATGTAAAGAGCTAGCAAACTAAGAAAATAAACAATTACTCAGTATCACGATTTAACCGAAATGAGCAAACTGGGGTATAATTTGGAGATGCCTTGTATCACCATCATCCCATTTGTGTATGTTTGTTTGTTTTCGTCTTGTCAAGACCTGTGCATGATATAAGAAGCTGCAGTTAGGCCTTATAGAATTCCAGCGATGCACGTGAAAAGTCAAACATTTCCGATCTTTTTGGTCCTACATTTCACTCTCGCATGCATCAACAAATAGGATTATTTTGAGTGTGACTGTGTGTTGACATGTTTCTTTGGAATGCGTATGTGGGTGCGTGGGGGGAGGGGGGGGGGGGAGGGGGTGAAGGAGGAGGGAGGGAGGATGTATAAGTATGGATGTTAACCACATGATCCAATGACGACGTGTGGTATTTTATTGTTCTGGATTTTGTTATACGTATGCTTTGTTATGACATTTACAATGAATAGGTCGATCACAAACATCCACCATGTATAGACTTTGAAATAATAATGAACAGCTACCAGCATGTCAAATTTATCTCACAAACAATCTCTAACGATCCACAGATCGGAAGAAACCACTGCCAAGAGAAGACGACCCCTTATCTCCCGTTGGACTCATACATGAATGAATATCAACAGAAAACAATCTCGAGAGACACGACGAGTATAAAGCGTCAGCAAAACATGCCTGAATGAACTCGGGCGAAGATCTATAACTTTCGGATATTTTACGCTAGGCAGCCTTCTTAAGAAAAAAAAGTTTACACATATTTTTCCCAGTAATGAGCAATCTCAGCAGGGTTCCCTTGCGGCGACCAGACCTGCAGAGTTGAAGCTCAGCAGTCTTAGCACAGTTTTCTCCATGGATTCGGGCTCCGTGGTCAGCTCGCTATCCCTCACACACAGCTTTGACTTCACCAAAAAGTCGGCCGGAAGCAGCGGCAGGATGGTGCAAAAGAAATGGTCCGGTGGTAGTGGTGGTCGGGTCGGGGGCGGCGCCTGTGGTGGTAGCAGCGGTACTGCTGGCAGCGGTGATGGACGACAAAACAATCACACGGAAAACTATCAGCGTTCGGAAATTAGTCTGGGCACAGACTTCAGCGCTGAGCGACCCTGCACACGCGACACCAATACACTGCTCATGCGAGACGCCTCAGTGCTGTCCAGCCAACCCGACAGATCGAATTTCCGTGAGAAGATGCAGAGCTGGACAGTGTACGAGGACACCAGCTCGCCCTACGTGGCCCCTCGTCCCACCACCAGCTTGGCCAACCAGAAGCCGGGTAACCAACTGGATTACATGGCCGACATCGAGCGTGAGATGAGCATTCTAATGTCACGTCCTTCCACCACTTTCCCTGTCAAACCCAAAGAACTTGTTGAACCCTTAGAAGGATTTTTACCTGAGGATAGACCCGTATCACAGAAGAAATTCTTAGTTCTTCCTTCCATTGGGCATCGGATACCGGCAGAACTGTTTCTACGACGACAGAGGTCCAACTTGGAGACCACCAACCAACTGGACTACTCCAGACATCCCCTCGAAAACGACGCACACTTCTTCTCAAATTTTTACCACCATCCCAACCAGTCACATTACGACTGCATTCGGGACAGTCCGCCCTATTTCCACGGATCTGATTCTCGGGACTCTCCCAGCAAAGGCGGCCAAATCGGGACGCCCATGCCGCTGCCGCCTATACATAAGCAGAAATGGGAAAGACTGCGCACAGGGGCGTATCTGGCCGGACTGGAGGAAGAGAGCCCCTATGGACGCTATTCCGGGGCGGAGTCCCAGTACTCCATAGATTCTGACGAGGAAGACGATGACCTGGATCAGTTTCGTTTAAAAACCCCGGAGACATATCGAAGTGACACACCACATAAACCTATCACGCCACCACCAGAATTTAGGTGAGAACTGGCAAAACATGCCTTCCTCAATGCCCTGGAATAATTATAGATCAGTTGCACACAGATCCTAATTTCAACTGACTTAGCAACATGGCAGCCGCTCTCGAATGGATCATCCATTTTCGACAATTTCGAAATTTGGCTTTCAATATTATTTATACCGATCTCATTTTTGATCCTATTACAATCTTGTGCCCACACATCATTGCACATTAACTATATCAAGGGGAATTAAATGCTCTCACAAAGCTTGCCATTTTCATACTTGAAGACATGTGCATTTTACAATATTGTTTTCTCTGAAAAAATGCTATTCAGCTTCTCTTAATGTTGTAATGCATATTATATTACAATGTCTCATAGATCTCATGACTGCGGGAGAAAAACAGGAAAACAAGTTATAGGTTTTCGGTTTTCCGGATTTGCTGTCTTTGTTGTTTGTTTTTGTTATTGTTATAAATTATCGGTGGCCATTCTTTTTTTTCTAAAATCAGTTCGCCAAAATGATATTCCATTCAAGCAGACTGCTGTACTTTCTCCGTGTATTTTCGCAAAGCTTTTTGTCATAGCTCCCAGGAAAAACAGCAGACATGTTATGCCTGGCGCCAGTGAAGAGCCTGCACGACAACAATCTCGCTAACAAAGGGTATATTAAGGCATTCTGAAAGGAGTACCTGGCATGCCGCCTTCATTAGTTAATCCCTGAGGGCCTTCATCCGCAAACCATTTTTTTTTTCAGTCAACTAGGTCACTTCCTTTAGTTAAGTAAAAGAGGTATACGACAAGTACTGTTTGAAAAAGAAGGGGAAAGAAAATCACTTCAGCTACTGTTATTTGAAACAGAAGAAGAAAAAAATTCAGAAGAAAAAAAATATATGTTGGTGACATGGTGAATGTTTCAGAATTTCTGCTATTCATGTTTCAAATAACAAGAAAGGCCATTTTATTTATTTCTTTATGGTGCTTATATTTTGTATTCGGCAAAGGAAAGTAATTTGGGCGGCAATCAAATCGGCTTATTGTGGTTTACATAGGTAGGCTATAGTATAAAATGAGGTATAGAATAGTCTCTCGTCCACAGATGGCTAGATCACTAAGATACAACACTAACTGATAAGAGAATCGACATCAGATGATAAGAAACACTTCAAACTTTCCTACCCATTTTTACCGTCAAAACTACTGGTATGAACATCACAAGGATTTCATGCCTCATTCATATTTTCTACCCTCGCTGCGACAGGAGCCAAGTTTGTTTCTCTAGTTGATTAGAATAGCCATCTTACCATACTAAAATTACTTCTTGTTTTTTTCCTAGTGATTGTTGTTTCAACCATTTATACATGTACAATGGATTAATATTGCAGAAATACTAACGAAGGCGGTTAATATAAATGTCTCTGTCATTTAATTTCAAACACCTGATCTTGAGATTTGCAGATATTCTAAGTCGTAATGTTGGACATCTGATGCTCGGTTGGTACTATCATGTTTGATTTTTAGAGCTTATCTCCAGAGACGGTGACTGTCAGCATCTGTTGGTTTTTTAAATAACACAACTGCAATGTTCTGCATGTTTTGCACTTATCTGAGACCTTTCAGCCGCCCGAGGGGTGGGGATGTGGGAGGAGGGGGGGGGGGGGGGGAGGCTCGTTCGGCCAATTAGGGACAAAAGGATTACGAGATTCTGGACAAAAGATAATGTTCCTGCATAGTAATTTTCATCAGCGCGATGTTGCCACAAAAATGTACATGGTCTATATACAAGTATCTTATTTTTCGTTCATTCTTTTTGCACTGAAATGATGCGTCAATGTCCTGTGAAAACACGCACGAAAGCATCTAGGCCTAGCACACTGACCGGCTGCCCCGAATATTGGGGCAATATAATGCTGACTCTTTCCTTCCGTTGCACTCTCTCTACTCCCCTGCTGTTTTTCTCAGCATTAACAAGTATATCTATGGTGTCAATATTCTGTACATCAATACCGAGATCAAATCATTTTGGGCATCTCTGATCTTCAGAAAGAGGAACAAACAGAGAAAAAATTAACTCCTCTTATTCTTGACAAGCCCAATCGTTCTCTGCAAATGCACATCTCATATAAATGTTGCACAATTCCTGTATGTCAGAACGTACAATTCGGATCAAGCATCCTGGGCACCCTCGCGAGTTTATTATTCAATTATCATCGCATTTCTAGAATAACGTCAAAGATAATAAGCTTTTTTCGGGTTTATCTACATAGAAACACAGATCCATATGCAACAATGTTGTGTGCCAAATTTCAGATGGATCCATTCAGCAGTTTTCGAGTCCATAAGTCTATTGTGGGTTTTCTCGTAATTTTACAATCTAGACTAGACTAGAAGACAACCCACGGCCTATTTTTAAAATATAGCCCTGCAACTTAAAGTGTATAGCTAAGCGTGCGCATCTCGATATTGATATTTTGGTTGATTAAACTGAGAGTTACTCAAAGAAAATGTGTTTTGAATGCAGTATACTATCGAATGTAGGCCTACAATACGGATCAAGCACCCTCATGAGCTTATTATTCAATTATTATAGCATTTTAAGAATAACGTCAAAGATAATGAGCCTATTTCGGGTTTATGTATACAGAAGATCCATATGCAACAATGTCGTGTGCCCAATTTCAGATGGATCCATTCAGCAGTTTTCGAGTCCATAAGCCTATTGTGGGTTTTTTTGCACTAGACTAGAAGAGAACCCACGGCCTCCGTGGGAGATTTTTTAAAATATAAAAAGCCCTGCGACTTAAAGTGTATGGCAAGCATGCGCATCTCGATACATAGAAACACAGACCCATATGCAACGATGTTGTGTGCCAAATTTCAGATGGATCCATTCAACAGTCTTCGAGCCTATTGTGGGTTTTGTTGCAGATTTATAGGATACATGTATATATTATTGACTTCACTGCAATCACTGATCAATGACGAGATGGTAAAATTGATAAGTTGAAGTATGTAAAGAGAGCCCCCCCGCCCCCTTTTTTTTTGCCGTTTGCGTGCTGATAGCATTCTATTTCCGCACACTGCACAGTGAAGGGGAAGCGCTGTGCAAACGAAGAACCAAGTTGTGTACATCTCGCAAATTTAATGAAACTACAGTATGTTTCAAAGAATTATTAACTGGTGAACTAAGAGCTTAGTTATCATGAAAGTTATCATGTCTTTGATTACTTATTTTCTGAGAGTTAAACCAGTAGGCATCAAGGGGCAACGAACTCGATAGATAGCTCTGTCTTGACTAGCCTGTATTTTGTGGTCCTCTGCAGACATGAAACTTACGGGCACAATATTTATGAAATTCTCACCCAGATAGACCACGGATTATTATATAACTACACACAAATGAAATCCTTTCAAGAAATCATATCAGATTTAATGATTGAAAACTAGTCTAGACCTAGATCTAGATCTAATCAGTATTTCATCATAGTGATCATTCCACCACAGTCTGCACAGGTGGACATGAGTATCCACCAACTCAAGATCTCTGTCAGCATGATACACTAGATCCTTATCCATTTGAATCGAGAATTCAGAAATTTTTTTTTGCGGTCTAAAATCCAGTCTTTGGGCTTAAAGTGCCCAATATGATGGCACTATCATAATATTTTGTATGATCCACATTTTCATTTATGAAGAAAACACAAACTTATGCTGATTTTATAAGGAGGAGAACTCTTAATTTATGCTGACCTTGATGAATCAAAATGGCGTTGATAACGAATAGGACTTCGAAATACTCGAAAGATGATAATTTGTCCAGAGCATAGATGATTTGGCCCGAATTGATTAGACTGAAAACATTCGCCTAATGATTACTATATTTATATAGTGGACATGGCCTAAGATACATTTTCTTGCAAATGGTAAGAGGTAATCTGTGTTTAGTATCTTCTCTGCAAAATGGGTGGGGAGTTTCCTCAAATGTCCGCCATTTTTAACGAAGAAAAGTCAGTCGGAATTACGCATTTTTCATCCTCAACCTGATTCAAAAGATGCACCTAGTACTACGTTGTCATTATAAGTTATCACGTTCATCTGGTCACATTTAAATATTTGTATCTTTTCACTGACATCCAGAAGTTTCAGACTGTTATTGATTTTAAGGAGAAATGGGAAATTAGTGAGAGTGAGAGAGCCTACTATGCTGTGTTTGTTAGTTCATGTTGTGTGTGGCAAACACTAATGCCATGGCAATTAGTGCTATGGCAAACACTAATTTGAAGTGAAAATATAGGTTTAAATAATGGCTCAGACTGCAAGTAATCATCTTCTTGAAAGCAGCATCATCAGGCAAAAATTGTAAAGCTGGCATTTTTCAGTGGAATATAGCTTCATATGTGGCTGTGTTCCTGAAGGAAGATCATAGGGCTTCAACATTAGCCTTTTAAATCAATAATAATCAGTTACATGAAAAGCGATGAAGAGTTGAAACATGTTTTTTCGTTGTCAGTTTAATTCTTTTAATTTTCCTAATTGACGAATATTTTATCATTTTGATAAAAATAATAGATAGGGGTGTAGAAAAAAAAACGGATAAATTTGTTTTACTTTCCTGAGTTGCGAAAGGCTAACTGAATGAAGAAATTTGTTAATTTTGAAATATGGAATAACACTTTGCCACACCATTTTTTTCATCACTTTGACTGGTTTGTTTTTAGATAGGACACAGGCAACATATAACATACTACTAAAAAAGGATAAAATAGATCAACAAACTGTTGAGATAAAACATTCACTTGTTGATTTTTCACGAAAATCTAAAAACATCCCTCTGACAGGCTACTTCTAGTTGGCACCCAAACTTCCTATCTGACACAGGAAAGCTCTCAACAGAAACAGAGGAGGTTAAAATGCTGTTATATCACCTGTCTTAATCTAAGGAAAGATGTCTGACAGGCAGTAGCAGTATTTCAGCCAGAATTCTAGAAAGTTCATGATCTCCTTCCCATCCCTGACATTTTGTGATGCACTTGGATCTTATCACATTCTCCACTTTAATGTGCTTTAGATCACAACATGTTAACAACAGAAAGCAAATATGTTTTTATTGTTTTAGGGTAATGATCACATTTCTTATATGTCTGTAACATAGCCTCAGGCTTCCTTTCATTTGCAGAAAACTGCCTCGAAAAATCAGTCAAGCCATAAACTGCATGCCACTGAGAACTGCTTTAATTTGGATCAGTTAAGAAATTCAGATTTGTAAACACTTAGGTCCAACTTTCAGCAAAGTAATTAAATATCTTTTTGTTTGTTTATTGTAGATATTTGTAGGAGCAATACATGATTGTCTTTTTTTTCTCTGAAATATAGCTGTTAAGGTGACAAAATGGATTCAAGATACTTCCAAGAGATTGGTCCTGATGAGGATTTTCAAACTGTTGTGCCAGAAAGACCTAAATCTAAAGGTAGTCAGAGACTAGTATAAATATATGATTTTGTTTTCATTTGGTTTATAAACAATATATATCTCTTAAAATCAGAAAATGATTTCATGTAAATAAAAACTGTAAATAGATTCTGAATAGTTGCTTTTTTTCGTATTGGACATGATAATTTCTTCAAAGGCAAAATAATACTCTCCCCTTCAGAAAATGTACCTAGTTCATTTTGACTTCTTGTCATTGCTGAGCACTTCTAGAAGCATATTTATTTATTTGTGGATGGTAAAATATATATTTGTGTTTGTTTTAGTTAGCATGCACATCAGATAGAGTAATGCTTTAAAGATGCATGTGGTGAAGAGAAGTGCAGGAAACTATCATAACTGACAAAGATGGGCTTTTACCACTGTGTTATTGAAATATTCATTTTTTGAATTGTTATCTTTTTTTTTTACACCTGCTTTTATAATTACATTTTTTTTTCATTTCAAGTCATTGATGTTGATTGCTTAAAGACTGGAGTGGTTCCAAGCAGGTAAGCCTTAGCCTGTCTTGAAATAATTTAACAATACTAACCCCCCCTTCCATCCTCCATCTCTAAAAAAAAAAGAAAAAGAGTGAAACGGGTGAATATTGTTTATAATAAAACAGAACTGTTAAATATAAGCATTTTAGGATTAGCATTAGTATCAGTTATTGTTTCATTGCCAGTGAAAAATTTAAATGTGAAATTGGCTACTGTGTTAGTGTCTGTTTTCTTGGATTGACTACTTTTTCAAAATACAGTATAGGTTATGTGTTGCCAAAAAAACTGGATCAATGTTACTGTAGAAGTAAGGCAAATGGTAGGCAAACCAGTGACAACTCAGTCAATTTTGTCCACATAATTGAAAGAGGGAAAGGGAAAAGACATTAGATATATGATTTATTGGGCTCATTGTTTACATGGTCAAAACGGCCCTGTAAGTCTAGTAATCTGCATTTGCCAAAGCTGAACCAAAAGTAATAATCGTGATTGTCTATGGCTAGACATGGAAATTTATGATTTTCATTATGGTAGAGCTGAATATTTTGATTGTGATATGATTGCTTATTAAGCAAAAGAAAAAAAAAACATTTTTGTATTTTTTTTTCAGTGGAATCTTTAAAGTGGAACAAGAAAGCCCACAAATTGAGGAATTTCTTGAGAATGTGCATAGTGTCACCACGAGAGATGAAATGTTTGGCTTGATTTGGGATAAGGTTTGTAAACATTTGTTTGCAAATTTGTTCTGTTACTCTGTTGCAAATCATATAGGTTACCAGGTTTAGTGCAATGGAAAGAGAGAATAGATTTCCCATGTTTTTCTTGTATAAATTTGGTGAAAAACACACAGCATTCTTATAGACTCAAGAGCTGCTTAAGACATGGATGGCTAAGTCCTGAAGTTTGGCACAAAGAATTGCTACATAATTATATAGGTAATTGTTTCAGCAGGCATAAATGCAAAACTGAACAGGATTGAAGCATGAAAATGTGAATCAGTGAAAAACAATATCACAAGTGATTTGATTAAATATCACAAGTGTTCTGATTAAAAAATTGCACATTTTCAAATATATGCAGATCTACTTAGCTTTCTGCATATTCATTGATACAGTTTTCTGCCTTCCTTTGTGATGAACATTATCAACAATATGACAGTTTTGAATGATTCCTTTGGATTTTATGGTAAATCTTGTCTTTTCCTCCTTCATCATCATTCTGGGTGCTGCTGGAACATTGTAATTATGCACACTCAATAATGAATATATATACATGTTGAATCAAGCACATTGCTATGAGCAATGTACTTGTATTGTTGAGGATTGTGTCACATGATGTGTATATTATTTTAGACCCCTCCCCACCCCTTGTTGATAAAAGATTATTCATATGCACTTCTGGATACATGATTCACTGCGTCATGGCTTGGTGTTGTAATAGTTAGGCATTGAGATACAGAGAGATGTCACTCAGATATTTTATTAGTAAATTTACTTTTACTTAAAGGTATATCCCCCTGAGTTTAAATACTTGATCCATGATCGAAATAAAAAGTACCCTAATTCATCCCGACTTCGTAATATTTTTTTTATTACTGCTGCTGCAATACCTGAATTTGCTGTTAAATGACTTGCTACAGGATGAGGTTTAAAAGAATGAGTGGATATGATGGGCATTTTGTTCTATGACTACAGACATTTCACTCGCTGGATCTAATTATATTCTGTGAAGCTGTATTATTGTCTTTGCTTGGAAAATCTATTCAATATTAACTATAAGTACATATTTTCTTCAATAATGTATTTTTGTGTTCAAGGTTATTTGTAGTTAATGGAGACAATTTATGTGCTGCTTTTCAGAGCTTAAGCCCAGCAGATAACAGATATGAAAAAGGTGATAATTACTCTAGTACAGGAGAGGCTACAAAGCAGAACAGTCACAGTAGTGTTTCTTTTTATCGTGATGGTGCCACAGGAAAAAAATTTGCAATGAAGACAGTGGCAGTAAGTATTACTATTAGTGGACATTTTTTCTCTACAGTGCTTAATTCATATGAAACATTGATGATTTCACAATTGTGATGTTACATACCATCCTAGGTTTATAATGATAAGCTACATTGTTTTATTGTGTATTTCTTTTGTTATGTCAATATAGGTGTACAAACTGTTGTAAGATCAGCACATCACATTCTTACAGCAGCTTTGTGATAATACTCTTGTGTAAGGTAAATAAGATAAAATATTTGGAAGACTAAGCATGCTTAAGGGGGCGAGTGCTGAAGATGATTTTTTTTATTATTAAAGATTGACTATTTTAAACTTGTCCATCACATTCGGCATATTCAAATTAGAGGAAAACAATGAAAAAAAATTGACTTTTTCAAATAGTTGCCATTGCAACGCTGCCATCTTGGATTTTGGCATCTCTAAAATGGCTGACTTCACAATCTATCTAGTCCGTCAAATTTTAATAAAACTTGGTAAAACTTTGTGGCCATCTTATCTGACATAATATCTAAAAAGTTACATATTTTCAGTCCTTTGTATGCAATAGAAAATTTTCTAGAAATTTTTGAAAATGCCATGTAGTGAAATTTCAAATTTTGCCATTTTTT
>JBCEWB010089833.1:0-12512 GCA_039654565.1 Peronia peronii
AACCTACTTATAAACCCCGGGCCCCCGCGGGGGAGGACAGCGGTGTCTCTGCTTGCTCTTCACCCGATTTTTTTTCTTTACTGCTAAGGGTTTATTAGCGTTTGTAACATATACTGATAACGTCGAAATATACTGGCCTTTATCCGAGAAGACTACACTTCGGGCTTCTCTTTCGGAGAAGCCAAGGGACTGTTGAGTCACTATATAAAAACATTCAGGTTCTAATCTTGAATATTTCCCATCCCCTCGGTAAGATTCGAAATTCGAACTGGCGACATATGAAATTTTTCGCCGAAGAGGAGACGCCTATCTCCTCGGCCACGGCGACCTTCTGAGGTTGTATTAGTTTATATATCTCTCTACTTTTGGTTGTATTGAGTATTGGGTTGTTTTTAAGTAACACACCAGAGCGATTACGTCTACATTGCGGCAACTTTTGGGTATGTACATGGTAAATGAGTCTGTATGTTCTGTGTACAATTTAGTCATACGTAGGCTAATAGTTGTTTAACTATCTATGTCGTGCTTTAGGTCAAAATTAGCCAGCCATTCTTCTAAACCATTTCAGAACCATTCTGAACATTTGCAACATTAAACTTTGTTGAATGTAAATGTAGTGTTAGACTAATTTGCTTGTATCTAAGACGTTTAATTGCAATAAAATATTTTGCAACATGGAAAGTCCCTACCTACAAAGTGTTAGCCTCCTTTTGCCCCACCCTGTATGGCGGCGATTCCCTCCGTCTGTGCGTACACGTGTAAGCCTGTGAGTATATGTGTGTGTTTACATATGCATATATGTGCGTGTGTCATAGTATTTTCACTATCAGAGGAGAAAGCATAAAAATTACGCTCGAAATCCCCAGGACTGCCGATTCAGATCCCCAGAGAACTTCCCGGCAAAGAAGATTACAGGATCATTGAAATCTCGTGGCCCACTCATTTCCTTCAGCTTGAGACCTTGGAGCGGAAGCTTTTTTTTTGTTGTTGTTGTTTAAAAATGGAATGGCTGAAAATAAAAAGTAACAAAGTAAATCCTTGTAATTTCGAAATTTAATTTTCGTCACTGTGAAAGCTTTAACAGAAGCTTTTCGTAACAGAATACAACTTCTAGGTTTTTTATTTTGTTTTTTAAAATTTATTTTAATTTTTATTATTGTTGTTACAATCACGATTTATTTTGTTCGCACTGCGCGGAAGACTACAAGAAGGCTTTTCAAGTCAATGGTCTTTGTTCCTCGAAGAAAAGTACATTCATCATCATTCATTCGTATTTCAGGTATTTGCAAGCATCATTTCTCCCTGTGAGCGGAGTTTCCAGTTGTTCAGGGGGCGGCAGTTGGGATTATTTAAGGGGCGGGTCTTGAAATTTGGATTTTGCTCAAAAAATGCAATTTTGGGTTTTTGTTTTCTCTTAAAAGCCCTGCCTTTTCTGCGCATAAAAATGGTATGAAAAAGTGGATATGTCCATTCTAACTTGTTTGACCAATGGTCATTCAAGGTTAGGCCTAGTCTACTGTCAGCCAGAATTTGGTTCCACCTGACTGCTGCATGCAGTTGCAGATCATCAGTGTTTGATTATAGTAGGCAAAGAATGCATAAAACCCTTGATTATGATCTTATCTAGCAAAATCATGAACTCCAGTGCCATGGATGGACATTGGATGACCACTATGAGGCGAAAAAATACTGCTGATCATGCAGATTATCAGTAGTAGGTACTCTAGAATGAACTTCCACGTCCTGTAAATAGTAAAACTTTCCTTTCTTTCTGCCATTTCAGAGATTAGTTGTGGACTATATGCCACAATAAAGGTGAAGAAACTTTTAGTTTGGACAGAAAACGATATGGGGACCACATATTATAGGCCCCCAAGAACCCGGAAGTGGCTCTATCGGAGCCCTTATAATTATGGGGGGTAGGGAACAAAATTCAAGAAAAATTATGCCCAGAAAGCCAGGAAGAGGCAATAAAAGACACAGGTCATGAAGAGGGGGCTAGTGTGTAAAAAAAAGTTGTTTTGAGGCCAAAAGCCGAATAAAAAACTCTCCATGTCAATTTTTCCGTGAAAAAACAAAACAAAACAACTTTAAACGCGTTTTTCTCAAAACCCGTTTTTTTTTTTGGTCAGTATTTTGCTATATACTTTTTTGTTTTCTGAACCGATTCTAACGAAATTTTGGCACTCATCATGTTCACAACAAAACTAAAAAACGTACTTATGCGCGTCCCATTCTGTTCGTAAGTTTCAGAGAAAAATGGGTTTTTAATATGAAAAAATGGCGATATTTGAAATTTCGCTACATGGCATTTTCTAAAATTTCTAGAAATTTTTCTATTGCATACAAAGTTCTGAAAATACTTAACTTTTTAAATAATATGTCAAAAAAGACGTTCTCAAAGTTTTATCCAGTTTTGTTAAATTTTGACGGACTAGATAGATTTTGAAGTTAGCCATTTTAGAGATGCCAAAATCCAAGATGGCGGCGTTACCATTTCATTGAGGAGGAGGATCAGAGATGACATCTCATTTGTTAGTAGGAGAGGGAGTCGAGTTATAAGATGGCTCTTTTTAGGGGGGGGGGTGGGGGGATGGAGAGGAAAGGAGAGGAGGGGGGAATGATTGATAGGTGACATTTTAGATCGGAAAGAGAAAACGATGCGCGATGTTTTTTTTTTTTTTTTTTCTCTATTTTAGGTGGCGCGATGTATGAATTATTATCTTTTTTTTTGTTCCATTTTTCTTTCTTTTTTTAAAAAAAATCTTTGTTAGAATTTATCAATTGATATTATTACTACTTTTGATACGCGGTGTGGAACACCAGACAGTATTTCTCAGAGGAACCCGGCGTGAACAAAACTGGAAACCACTGGATTTGAAGGTTTGTTTTTTAAATAAAACAGCCAAATGGCGCACCTAGCAAGTGGAGCATATCAGCGGTAAAGGTGCTGTCTCCACTCACTCTCACCTGTCACTCAGGGATACACACTAAAGATTAGTAGGGGGCGGGGATGTCTTTGTCCGTCTACATCTTCATGTCTGCCTTTCCATCTATCTGTGCATTCACCCATCCGTCCATCTCTCCGCCCACCCGTCCATCCATCCATCCATCCATCCATCCATCCATCTATCCACCCTCCATCCGTCCATCCATCCATCTGTTCATCCATCCATCCATCCATCCATTCATCCATCCATCCATCCATCCATCCATCCATCCATTCATCCATCCATCTATCCATCCATCCGTCCATCCACCATTCCATCTATCCATCTATCCATCCATTCATCCATCCATTCATCCAACCATCCATATACCTCTATGTCTGCTGTTTGTCTGTCTGTCTGTCTGCTGTATCTTTATCTATCTGTCCACTAGTCTGCCCGTACGCTGTGATCATTGTATCTGCCAATCTGTCATTTTTCACTTCTGTTCTCCCATCTTTGTTCTCTCTCTCTCTGTGTGTCTCTCTCTCTCTCTCTCCGTACATCTCTATCTCATTCCTGTAGATATTACCCCACATCAGATCTCCAAAGTTTGCACTATAAAAAGGACAACCCGCCGCACATTGCGTTGTTCATCAACTGTGTTCTCATGGGATGCCAATAGATTGCCTTTGTCACGGCCAGCGGTGCGTGTAGCGTATGGCTGTTCGTTTTTTTGTACATTCGATCATCATTTCAACCTGTTTGCGACACGTACATGTTGTCTGTCTGTCCCTTTTTCTGTTTTTCTGTCTGTTTATCTCTGCCTGTCTACTTGCCCGTCTGTCTCTGCCTGTCCGTCTATCTACCTGTTTGTCTTTGCCTGTCTGTCTGTTTTTCGTCTGTCTGTCTGTTTGTCTGTCTGTCTATCTGCTGTCGAATTTTCTGTTTATCTGTCTGTCTGTGTCTGTGTCTATCTAGCGTCGGCCTGTATAACTGTGTCTGTATTGTGTGTGTCCGGGCATGATTGTCTTCTCCCCTGTTCTCTGTCTGTCATATGTTTGTATTTCGAGTTGTTAGTAGAGACCACTGGTTTTAACAAAGTAATAATAGCGGCAGTCAATAGTAACTAATGGTGAACTCCTTTAAAGGCCACTGGTATCAATAGATTTGAAACTGCCTATTTCAGCAACAGCGGATTTTTGACCGTCCATATTACTCCCCTTTGCCAGGCACAAGAGATGTTGGAAAAATACAGTTGCGTGTAAAAAAAAAAACCCCACACTTTTTTCTAGTTATTTAAAAGATTGATTTTTTAAATGGATAAGATTATAGCACTTTCCTTAACCACCAGTTTTTCCGAATGTTTTATGTTATAAGCTGCAAGCAAAGTGTGTAAGAGCACAATACCTCTTGTATGTGGCAGAGAGAAGTAGTAAGACTGATCAAAAACAATTCTCAGTGATTTTAGACTGCAAAAAAAAAAAAAAAAAACACACGCACACACGCACGCACACACACACACAGACACATACACACACTGGTTTCCATGGGGCATCAACATTAGAAAGAATATTGTGTCAAAGGTCTCCTCCTATCGAAAGACTTAATTCTCAAACCCTGACCTTGTTTGATCGAGTCCAAGAATTGAAGTCTGTAATACGAAATTCAAATATGTGATGTCCGTTACCAGTGATAATTGTTATTTATTTGATATTCTCTTGTTAATGCATCGGCCAGTCTTTGCCTAGGTTTCCCAGCTTTCTGGGGCCAACGTTTTGTGTGTGAGCTGAAATCTTGAGACAGTGCGAAATTGCGGCAAGTAATTGGAGACCCAGCCGGGAGCAGACAAACAAATCTACGAATACACTCACTATGCAGACACACACAGTGTGACATGAACGTTGAGCCAGCACACACACATACACTAACAAATACTCACATACATACATACAAATGTACATACAAACACATCCACTCATAGACTTACATCTTAACAAAGAGACAGATCATCGCTCGCCTTCGACACTTTCCATTGTACCCTTAGAAAGAAAAAGAAAATCAATATATTTTAAAAGCTCCAAGTAAATAATGCACGCACGAAGTCGTTCCATTAAATGTGCTGTCTACCATTCTTTCTCCTGCATCATCCTGTGCTCTCTTTCTATTCATTTATTCTCTGTCTGCTTGACTCTGTTTCTCTCTTTCTGTCTCCCCTCTCTCACCCTCTCTCGCTCTCTCTCCCATTCGCTCTTTCTGAAAAAGGCCGAAAAAAGTGGGCGTTCATAGCATGTAGAGAGCTCCGTAATCGGGAGCGTTTACAGAATTTCATTTGCGCTGTCAGCGATACTTGTCAAGTTGAGCCAAAGGGTCTTGAGTCTTCCTTGATCTGATGCTGTGTGTGATATTTTTCTCCATATGCATTATGCATGTGTGTGTAGGTGTATGTTGCGTGTATCCTGTGTCTCATCAGTCGTCAATGGAATTTTCTTTTGAGGACAAATGAAATTTATCTATCTTATCATATTTTATCTTATCTTGTCATATGTTATCTTATCTTATTTATCTATCTTCAATATCTTGTCTTATTTTTTTAGTATATATCTCTCCCTCTGTCTTCTTGTCTATCTCTCCCTCTCTCTTTTTCTGATCGTTTCTGTCCTCATCTCTCCTTTCTTGCTCATCTACTCTCTGTTTCTCCTTCTGTGTCTTCGCTGGATGTCTCTGTCTTCCTCTATCTTTCCATCATTTCTCTATCATGTTCGTCCGCCGTTCTGTCTCTCTCCATCTCTGTGTCTCTCTCCTTCATTTTTTTCTGTCTCTCTTTCATCTCCCTATCTCTCTTCTACTTATCTAGTTCGTCCCCATCTTTCGATCTCCCCTCTGTCTTTCTTCCGCTTCTCTTTCTCTCTCATTCTCCTTCTATCTGGGATCCTCTCCAACTCCTCCCTACCCATTTCTTTCTCTCTTGCTCCCCCCTCTCTCTCTTCCCCACTCCTCTTAATTGCGGAGAATCCAGTTGCGTTGGCATTAAAAAAATGTAGATAGTTAACCAAGCAATGATGGTCTAGTCTTTCAGCATTTATGATTACTTTTGTTTATTTGTTGTTTTTTTCCGTAATATCTCGGAGCTCTGCCGTGATTGCCAGTATATGCTATAATGCAAATGTTCGCATTCATTGTAAATGTACAATAGACGAAACAAAACAGAACAGAAATGCAACTCAGCGGTTGAAGGTGACTATTGGACATACACGAATGTATGACATAAGTTAAACAAAATACAATATGGGCCTGGATACGCCAGAACGACAATCTAGTGTTTACTGCGAAAATTAAATAATAGTAATAATGATGATGATGATGACAATAATAATAATAACAATAATAATAATAATAATAATGGGCACTGAAGACGGAAATCGCAGTACCCGAAATGGCTGCACTGGGTTTCTCACTGGAACAATCTGCAGTCGATGTGAGCAGCGATAGTTACTGAACGTTGGCCAAGCTGGAATCGTTTTTGCGACCTGTGATCATGAAAATAGCTTGAAATGAATTGGCTCACATTATGTTTCATTTTTCGATACAAGCAATAGTTAGAATGAACAACAGCACCATCGCCGACACAAACACCCACAACAAAGCAACAAAAATAACAGCAAGAGCAGCAATAAGGGATTTTGCATAATATAATGGTTTTACGTGAACGAGAGGTATACAAGAACGCAGTGTCTCAAGTCCTGCAGAAGATAAACGTATAGGTTGAGAGAGATCTTGGTATTCAAAAGGTGTCGAAAAGTTAATCCTCCGTTACTAGAGTCCCTACCACACTTGTTATCAAAGAATTGTGTAGGAATATAATTATAACGTGTGCGCCTCTTGGTCGACAACATTCTTGCAATAAATCTTCATTCAGTCCAGTTAAGTGGAATTTTATTGCGTGTCGATAAAATATTCATTGGGTGGATCAGTAATGGGAGATTGTTTTGACCAGCTTCCCTTTATTACTTCCCTTTACCAGACACAAGAGGTGTTGTACAAGTAATGTAAAGAAGGAAAAAAAAAAAAAACCACTGGCGCTCTTTGCTTGAAATTTACATCATGAAAAATTCATGGTGTAAGGAAAATATTGTCCTCTTCTTGTAATAATTTTACCACATTTTTAGTGTTCAGTCTTTCGAATGATAATAATTATTTTTATTCTTTACATCGCTTATTCAAAGACAAAGGGAAGTAACAGCACTGTTTCAGATGATCTCCCGTTGCCGTGCTCTCATCGTCTGTACAATAGAATCATATAGCAGCCATGATTGTTGGAGCGCTTTGAAAGTGGAATCGCCTGGGCTGAGAAAAGAGGAATCAAATGTAATGATCTTTAAATGTCAAACGTTTAACTTGAGTTACGCAGTAATAGTTTTATATGTCTTTTCGGACTTTTGAAGACCGACATTGTGATAACCACTGCGCATTTTGTTTAGTGATTAGCTGGACATCATGTTTTTGTACATGTCCCTTAGTTCCTTCAATAAGACCCTCATTTTTAATATTTGCAGCAAACCCCACAACCACCACCACCAACAACAACAAAAACTCCAACAACAAGAGCAATAACAAAAGAAACTACTCTTTTTCCATATCCCCAGATATGTTACCCCCTAACGTCACATTCGGCCCAATAGAGATGGGTATCAGAGAAATCGTTGACTCGATAGATAAATGATTGACTCAATAGATACATCATCGATTCAATAAATAGATCATTGACTCTTTAGACAGATCATGGCTTGATTGATAGATCATGGGATGGATAGATAAGATCGTTGGCTGGTTAGATAGTTCGTTGGCTGGATAAATAGATCACTAGTAGATCGATAGATAATTGAGGATAAGACCACAAGACAAAAACTTCACAACATCAAAGAATAGAATGTGAAATCTGATCAGTCCATAACCGACATCGTCCGCCTTGCATGTAGCACAAATATTAGCACTGGGCAAAAGAAATAACAAATTTAATTGGTACTCCTTTTCCTAGCGAATATTATATGGCTGGTCCCCCCCAAAAAAAAAAAAAACAGTAGCGTCGCGAAAAAACTTCAAGCTTCTGGATATTTTCTGCTTGATGTATCTCACCTTGCTTATTTTTTTTATTGTTGTTTTTTAAGATGTTACCTGTACATCCACGGAGAAAGGTTCACGATTTACATCCATCATCTTTTTCCATGACTGTGTGAAGTCACGTTGGCGTTCTCATGTTCTTGTTCAGTTTTTTTGCTAAGCGCACGTGTGCGGGAACAAACCAGCATACCTGTACTCACTCAGCCGTTGTGTAGGCTTGCTCATCGAGGTGTGAGTTCAGGTGTTTCCGTACCAGTCAGACAATCATCAGTTACACAATCGGATAGTCAGTCAGTAGGTCAGCCAGTGAAGTAGACACTCACTCATTCACTTATCCCATTCTTCGCTCATTCACTTAGGCATTCTTTTACCTTCACTCACTCACTCACTCACTCACTCACTCACTCACTCACTCACTCACTCACTCACTCACTTATTCTCTAACTCACTCACATTTACACATTCACGTGCCCTTACTCGTTCACTCACTCTCACTCATCCATCGCTCATTCACTCACTCATTCACTCACACTCACTCACTCACTCAGTCACTCATTCACTCACTCACTCACTCACTCACTCTCACTCACTCACTCACTCACACACTCACTCACTCACTCACTCACCTTCGGCCCTACCTCACAGAATTTATGGTATTCTCACTCCTTTTCCACTGCTTTCTGTTTGTTTATTTGTTTGCCTGCGTGGTTATTTATCTGTTGACTCATAACAACCCTTTTATTTAAGGAAAAAAAGAAAAAAGAAAAGAAAGTATCAGCTTGGGCCATCAACAAAAGACAAAAGTGAGCCAAACATGAAAAATGAAACACTCAGTTCACAAACTGCAAGCAACAGATTTAAAGATAGAACAATTAGATTTGCAAATGAGCGCATCGTGTACGCACAGAGCTCACGGTCAGCAGGTATAGTGGCTCAGATCTCAGGCTCCTGCCGGTAACTTTTACGTTAGGGCACAGGTGCATTCGTTGTTTTGTTTGTTTGTTTATTTGGTTTCATTCCTGCGTATGGAGCATGCACACACACACATACATGATACTATCCATACATACACACCCTCTCTCTATCTCATACACAACATCTACTCGCTTGCATGCACATGTCGAAACATCAAACACTAGAAAACTGTGTCACGTAAGAGTTCTTTATATGCCACTACTGACAAGTTTATTTGCAGTTCTACGATGGGTTAAGAGTGGATTGCAGATAAGTGAACGAATAATCTTTTCAAGTAAACGAATACATCATTCAGTGAATAAATGGACAACAAACGATTGACTGACTGACTGACTGATTGATTGACTGATTGACTGACTGATTGATTGACTGATCGACTGACTGACTGACTGACCGACCGACTGACCGAATGAGTGAAATTATTAATGAATGAATAAATAGATGAATGAATGAACGAAAGAATGATCACTGATTGGCCGACTTGAATGGTGAATGAATCTGTACTGTAAATGAACGAATGAATGAATCGATAAAGGATTGAAGGAATAAATATATGAAGGACTGAATAAAGACCAGAAATGGCATTTTCTCTTATTGAGTGATTGATTAGATAAGTGGATGAATAACTGAGTAGTCTTGTTTTCATTTGACCATTGGACTGCTTAGTGAATCGATACAAAATTATCGCGCGAAATGATTGGATAATGAGCGAAATTATCCATAGATCTAAAAATTGCAGTGGATATTAGCGATAGTGATTATTGTACGTGATACGGGATGAAAGGATAATTATTAGTGGTTGAGTGGATTGTTCGAGTGATGGATAATGGATGGATGGATGGATGGATAGGTGAATGGATGGGTGGGTGGATGGATGGATGGATGGATGGATGGGTGGATGGACAGAGGAATGGATGAATGGATGGATGGATGGACGGACGGAGGAACGGGTAGATAGATGGATGTATGGATGGATGAATGTATTAATGGACGGACAGACGATTGGATGGAGGAATTTCATCATGATGGATGTATCGTAGGAAGCTTTGCAAAACAGTGTTTAATGTTTATGTTGGTGATAATTATTATAATCATCATAATGATGGTGAGATTTATTATAGTGATTATTATCAGAATTGTTATTGTCTTTGCAATAATTGAGATTTTCACTGTGGTGAAAACAGTAAAGCGAAAGGAAAATAATATAAAAAATAATCATCAAGAATGCCCAATCTGTGCGTTGAAAGTAAAAGAGACTTGGATAATTATGATGTTTCTTTGGTGAAAAGATTTTTCTTTGGTGAAAACAAAATTTGGTAAACGGAAAAAAAAAGTGAAAAATCTATGCGATGAAGTGAGTAAGACTAGGATAGATTAAAGGCAAAGCATTGCAATGACATTTTGCTGCTGAGTATCCACGTAATTTTCTCTTTTGGACATGTTCTGCAGTGTCAGCCAGTAGCTTGAAATGACCTTTTGTTGCCATCCGTTGGTCTCTGTCAAATTGTACTCTGAGTCATGTGTCTGGCAATTGTTTGGTACCGTCAGGCCGTTCCCGGCATCAGTTACAGGAGTTATGAAATCACAGGCATTGTATCAATGGAGGGTTTTACTGGCAGATTAATGTGTAGCGCAGTTATTGAAAAAAGTAATTCATATCTAAAAAAAAAAAAAAAATCTTATTAACCCGAGAAAGTACTTTATAACGCAAGGAAAGAAAGTTTTTAACCGTAAAAAATAATTTATGCCACATAATACAAAATCTCATTTTGCCGCAGAGAACAAAATATTATCGCCCGTGGAAAGTAATTTATACCACAAAGGAAATAAAAAAATCTCCTTAATTTTAAAAAGGAATTTATATTTATGCCACATATAAAGTCATAAATGAAAAGAAAGCACACACACATCCACACACAAAAGCGTAGTTTGGTAAATTTTGCTCCATATATAAAAATGTTATTTAAAAAAAAAAAACAGTTAAGGTGTTAATTTATGAAAGTGGCAACAAAACAAAACAAAAGTTGTTAACCATTAAGTAATTTATGTCACTCAAAGGAAACTAATATGAGCATTGAATTGGTAGAGAGCTGATCTAGTCACAGACTAGCTTTTTCTATTCTGCATGAGTGGACTCGTAGACTACAAGATTTCAGGAAAATCCACGCGGAAGTACGTCAGTTGTTTGCCTACGTCATTAAATCATTAATACTACTCACTAGTACTATTATTTGGAGAACATCCCCACACATTTGGAGCCTAAGTTCAATAGGCTATGAGTCTGTCACTCATAGCGAAGACTATTAGTCATAAATTTCCTAACCCCCTCCCCTTCCCCGCCCCCCGTTGCAGAGTCAAGCCAAGAAGCGAGGCAAACTTACGGCCGAGGCAAGGCCAAGGTTATGGGACGATGGAATTTCCCGGGAAATTGGTGAACTCTATTCCCTTCGATATGGTAGACAATATAGTAATATTTTTCTCAATTTCTGTCACCTTCAGTCATAAACTGTCATTTCTTGATCATTTCACCAGGTAAATCCTGACATCTAAGCATTTTGTATTGACTCTTTTGGGCTTGAAACTAAAGCAACACTCTCGGATGTCAACAAAATGGTTCCACCTACAGTACTGGGGTTTTCGTACAGAGGCTATACTTAAAACTCGAGTAAAACTCGATGGTGTCACGCGTGAACAATTTCTGAAATACTTCCTATGAACAAATTAAAACTGAAAAAATAAAAAAATAGTACAGCAGCAAAAATTGAACAAAAAACAAAAAAACAAAACAACAAAAAAAAAAAAAACCGCAGCAAAATCCTTGAAAAAAAAAATATGCTTTAGGGATAGTTTAGGGATAGAGATAATAATAATAATAATAATAGAGAGTATTTATATAGCGCCTATCCCCGTATGTACAGGCTCTAAGCGCTTTACAATCTATTATGATCTGTGTGAATTGTGCCAAATTTGATATATCTCTGTGCGTTAAAAGCGGGCATACATTTAAAACATTGGTAGTGCGATTTGACCTAGCCCAAAGTAAATTAGCAGTATTTTAGAGGCTGATCTATTTACGGTTGCCCCTCATCGCTTGCAGTGGCTGTGGTCTATCGTAAATACTCTGAGCCAGTATGCCGACATCACGAGTTCTGATTATTCGTGTACCATAACCTCTTTGGTTTTCCCACAAGAAGCCATAGGAGATAAGTATGTCGTCATGTTGTTCGTCAGGCCACCTAGAGGGAGAGATGTAGCTTGTATGATGAAAACAACTTTTATCTGCCGCCTGTTGTGTCTCAAGGTGACACGCTGACTCGCTGTCTGACAATCTATCCTTTTTTGAGCTTACCAATGTTTTCACATGTTTTCCTAACTGGATGCATTGTACTGACCACAGAAAAGACTAAAGTGATAAACATATATTCACACAACACACTCACATACGCTGAAAAATTATTTGTTTATCCCAACCAACCAACCAACCAACCA
>JBCEWB010089844.1:0-12511 GCA_039654565.1 Peronia peronii
TCTTGGCACCTGAGGTTCCTGTTCCACGAATCCAAAATTTCTTGAAAAATTGCGCCTGTCATCCATGCATTTTTAGAATTTTTGTAGTCGACAGGAAGAATTGTAAGGTCCCATGGGAAGCATCGAGGTTTTTTTGATTTGCCGATGACAAGTTTCCTCTTGTCTGTGCCGGTCATGTTGGGGCAGATGAGCACAGTAACCCGTTCTTTTGCCTTTTTCCCGGGAGCATAGCCTCGATCGGGCAGTCCCTTGAAGTACAGTCCTGTTTCGTCTGCATTGTAGATGCAATCCGGGCTATATGTTTCCAGAAGTCGTGGCTATATGTTTCCAGAAGTCGTGGCAGAGTATACGTTTTTAACTGTTCAGCTGACTCTGTGTCTGTCGACTGCAGCTCTCCATGTTCTCTCTTGAATTTCAGACCGTGTCTTTCCTTAAACCTGTTGAGCCAGCCGTCTGTCAGCGTAAAATCATGGCCCATCTCCTCAGAAAGCTGACTTGCTTTAGTTTTTAGACAGCTCAGATTAAGGCGAGCATCCTGCTGTAGTTTTTGTTTCACCCATATGTGAAGGGCTTCATCCACATCTTGTTCTTTGAAAGGCCTCTTTCGCTTTAAAGTCAGAGTTCCTGAATTGGCCTGCTCCCATAAACTTTCTCTGATTTTGGATACTCGTGCGACAGTTGTCCGATCCACATTAAATTTTTTGCCGATCGCGGTGAAATTTACAGCTCCTGATTTTTCTTGAGTGACGATTTCATCAAGGATATCCAGTTTGTTTCACACATTTAGAGAGTTTCCTCGTGACGGCATGGCAGTTGAACGATACGGGATATGTTTGTGTGGAAAGAAATTAAGAAAAGAACGATGATCTTTCCCCACGAGTGATCGCCCAGGAATGAGTGAAGTTTCATCGTGTATACAGCTTTTGTTCAAATTAACAAGATTATCTGAGGTCCGTTTCATAAAAACTGACCAATCAGCGAGCTTTGAGGGCATTTCGACATAGGTACCAAACCAATCACAGGTGCTGCTTCGTTTATTGGCAAACAATGAAATGGTTATGGTCTTATCCATGTGCATGCTAATCATACAATAAAGGTGTTACATACCCGCTCTTGCCTCAGGGAAATTCTCTACCCTCCACCCTGTTCCCTATGCATATTTATTGATTATTACACTTGTTCTGTGCGCCTGGTACTGTGCTTTTCCCTGCAAGTGGACAGTCTGATGTGAAATTTCATCACCTGGGCATGACTATCCTGGACTGTCACTGGGCTCTTAGGCGGATTTTCTTTGTCGGGGTGGGCTCTTAGTGGGCTCTTAGGCAGGTAAGTTATAATGAAAAAATTCCGTTTTGCACCAGCGGCGGTTTCTTAGTCGGACCGGGTTCTTAGGCGGAGGGTTCTTAGGCAGAGACCACTGTACCATGAACATGTGACAGGAAGTACCTTGAAATCAAGGGCAGTCACTCTTCAGCACTGTCATTGCCAACTTTTCACATTGCCAAATAAATGTCAAGAAGCCAACCCATTTGTAAACCGTCCAGCTGTATAAACCAGTGTAGGGTGTAAATCACCCAGGTAGTATTTTACTACACAAAAGTGTATGGATGTGAACTACCCAGCCGGTAGGGACAATATAGTAAATATGCTGGTGGGGAAAGGATTAACATTGTTGAAATGGTTGACTTCGTATAAAAACAATTTTTAATCTGAACACCCTGTTACAAGAGAGACATAAAAAGTTTGCACCACTTTCAAAACCAACTAAGTCACCAGCTTATGCTTTAAAAACCTGCTATATCTTTGAAACACGTTCAGAATGTGCAGTCAAATTTTATAATTTAAATAGCAAAGTGAAAGGACATTCAATCAGACTTATGTTATCACTTATCCTCGCCATAAATGATCAAGTTTAAAAACACCAAAACCAAAAATTTATAGATGAAGCCATAATAACCAGGTTACAAAAGTCTATTTTTCTCGAAACAGATCTCAAAAGACTTAGCACAGTTTGCAAATGGACTCCTCATATTTAAAGAGATACTTACAATTTTGTAACTGTTCATTGAAAATATATCTTTTATATTTTTCAAGTATTTTCTGTCCCCCTTTCTGAGGTCTTCAAAAATGGAATCTGGAATCTGATGGGTTTTAATTTGTCATGGCACATAGAACTATTGTTACAAGTGTCATGGCAGAGAATCTCTGCTCTTTTAATTCTAAATTAACTACTCCTGGCTCAGCTCCTCTTCACAGTATGGACTCACAGCAGCGCTCACGGTCCACCAGCATGAAAATTTACCTGCGCAGACTATATCATGGTGAGCAGTGAGAAGTTTGATTCAGTTACGAATTTTTTTAACCACAAATTCAAATATTAAAAAAAGAACATAACAGTGAATAACTTTTAAAAATGATACACAATACATTTATATGATACGACGTGGTTGTGAAAGAAACAAACTGATTCTGATAGGAGCAATAAGAGCAGTTGGCTATACAGGGTGACGCACCAAAAGAGGGACAATAATAAAGACTCATATTTTCGAGAGAAATTACTATTTCTTTTTCTTTTTCAGGTGGGCTGCAGAGCAGACCGATAACTTTTATCTGATACCAAGATGGACTACTGTGAGCATTTTATGGTGGAAAAGAGGACAGAGATTGTGGAATTGTATTTTACAATGAAGAGACTCTTATTCAGGGGCAATTTCGACGCGAATATCCTGGGAAGAAACTTCACCACCACTTGCGTGGTGACTGTTCCAACTGATTCCTGACGTCTTGAACATTAGCCGGCATCCTCGCTATGAACTTTTGGCCCTTATAGCCTTTGTTGTTGTGAACCACTCTTCCTGTGTTTTGTCTACCAAACTTTTCTACCAGACATTTGATCGTATGCTGGTGGGGAATTTTTTGTTGCGAAATACAGTTCCACAATCTTATTCCCACTGAAAAATGCTCACAATAATCCATCTTGATATTAAATAAAAGTTACAGGTCTGCTCTGCAGCATAGCTGAAAAAGAAAAAAAATAGTAATTTTTCTCTAAAAAATATGAGTCTTTCTTTTTATCCCTCTTTTTGTGCGCAACCCTGTAGCACTAGATGAAGGAAGAGCAAAAACTACAAAATATAAGGAAGGAATGCATACATAAAAATCAATGAATTGGTTGTGTTAGCCATCTATTATTTTGATAAAATTATACATAGTGAAGGCCAAGATATTAATAATAACAGTAGAACTCGAAGATATCACTTTACAGCAAACGCTTTCATGGTGTGTAGACATAAATCAGTCAGGTGTCAGGGACAAACTTCCTCAGCAAGATCTGTTATTTTTACAAGAGTCCACAAGATGGTTAAATACCCTTAATTGTTGTGCCATCAATATCGATGTCAAATAATAGAAAGTGATAATGAGGTTGTCATAAACACAACATCTTCTTCTTTTTCATGTATTCATGTGCCTCTAATATTGTAAAAGTGAATCAGATCCTGATGATGTGGGTGGAGAAAGATTCTATACTGAAATGCCATTGTATAGAATAGGTTTTTTGACACAAGTAGGCCTATTCATAGGTTTGCCAATGTTTCGTTGGTGTTCCAACTTGATCAGTTGTGTCACGAGTAGTGTTCCCTTGATCCTGTCTGTATGATTGGCAAATATTATCTCGGTAATTAAGGAGTCTTTTGCTCAAAATGATAACTGAATGTCAGGTTATTCTTGACTTCTTTGAATCCTAATAGAACAAATGTATCAGGCACTAATAATGTTGAGCTCTGAATAGACTTGCAGTTCTTTGCTCATCATGTTTTTATGGATCAGTATGTGGCTTCCTTTTATTCTCCTACATTCTTTTTTAAGATGGAAGGGGGGGTGTGAGAAGGTGTCCCAAGAGTGATTTTTTGAAGGCTTGTACTAAGGACTTTTTAATCCAGAAATTGGGATTCGGTATGCTCAAATTAGAAGAAAAGTGTGGGAAAAAAATTGTTTTGCATCAGGGTGCCATGACAATGCTGCCATTTTGAATTTTGTGTCTTGAAAATTAGCTCTTTTCAAAAGCCTAAGGCCTCTAGAACATTCAATATAATTGTTTGGAATTTTGCACATTAATAAAATACGGTAGTTCTATATAAAAAATATGGTAGGGACTATTGAGGCCATAAAATTGCTTCATAGTTTGATTAAAACACAGGCAAGTAACTCTTGTTACTTGAACAGTGTTCACCAGACACCTTTTTTTAGTAATAAGATGAATTTAGCTGGAAATGCTCACCTGGCCCAAACCCAAATAAACTTTCCACATAGCCGTAGTAGTCACTCCCAAAAAAAAATATATATACATTTGTTTTTTGGTTATGTTTGTCATAAAGTTTTGAAAAATGTAGGTTGAAGGATCTGTATATTTCTCAATTTTTTGCCAAGTATTCAATTTTCCCTCGAAAACATGAATAAAATTGCAAATAAGGGATGCAAATTCAGGGTGATTTTAGTGTTTTTAGTCAGAGCAGAGCTCCCCAGTTAATGGCATATCGAATTTCCCCAGGTCCTGGCACCGTCTTTTCCCCAGGTCCCGGCACTGTCTCCCAAACCTACTCAGATATGGCAAATCGTTATGCCTGAGCACACATCTATTTTTTTTGTGGCAGCTCCAAAAATTAACTTTTTTTCTGCCAACTTCAAACCCCAGTATCTTAATAATGCTACAAGTTACAGACATCAAACAAGATACGTGAGGAATGTTCAGAAGTTGATCTTTAATACTGGCTAGATAAATGAAGCATAAGACATCACATAGTTCAGGCATTTCTTCTCAAAACAAGTCACCGAAAAATGATGAAAAATAGGTTAATTATACCTTTCTTGTGTCTTAACAGACATATTTTTGATAACCTGAATATTTTATCTACATTTCTAATAAAAGCAACTACTATGGAGTCATCCTACAAAGTAAAATAATCAAGTTCTTGTTTAAATGAAAAAAATGGCTCATCTGTTCAGGCAATTTTCATAAAATTAATGTTGTGGGGAAAGTCAAACATTACAGAAAATAATGTTTTAGAGGTATTAGGGCTCTGTGTTTATCTCTTGGAATTCTGTTTCACTCTTGACAGTGACAACATACATGTACTAAAGTGTCAACTTTCAACCTTCTTTACAATTCAGATCACACTCCAGCCATTTTTACATTTCTTTTCAGGGTGAAACATGTTGGTTATCCAATTAGGCAATAAAGATAAGAAAAAAATAACACAACATTGTTTAACCCTTTGAACCCTGGTCACCAGTGCCTGAAAAACCCCTGTCCCTGGCCTTTTTGGCAGAGAACGCACATTTCTCGTTTCATGTTTGATATCTTTTGTAAACCTCAAACACGATCATGGGTGCAAACATTTGTAATCACTGTAGTTCTTAATGTCCTTGCCCCAAAGCGACCTATTAGATCTTTTTTTTTTTCAACTGTAGTGAGCGCGTAGGACTGGAATAAGTGTGTCAGCCCGGATTGAGGAATTTGACACCGGAAAATCTGCCCGGTGTATACTGGGCTGTAGGGTTCAACGGGTTAAAAATCACATGAAGTCGTGCGGCTAATACAAGGCATCATCTTACAGCTGACAATAATCATATTTTGAAAAGAGGATAGGAGACTTGGGATCTGAGGAAGGTAGAGGGGTGGGGGAGGGAAGAGGATTGCTTTCGAGTCTATTATTAGAATTTTTAGACAGCAGATCAGGCCAGACTTGACTCAGATGTTTGTGCATAATTGTGCAAGTTTGTCTTTCAATTGAATAATTCCCAGTGTCTGGTGTTCTGTGGCATGTATTTTCTTTTGAAGCCATCCTCCATCTTGTTCACTATGGAATGCAAGGCCCAAACCATAAAATTTAATCCATGATAAGCAATGCTTCTCTAAACATTGTAGTTTTGAATACACTTTAGCTTTCTGTATTTCCCTGTAAAATGTGCAGTAATCTCTTATTGCTGATTCAGTAATGGGAAGTGAAGTTGAAAGTATGAGAACTATGAGAAATTGAAGAATTGGGAATACAGCTCATTCAATCTGTTGAACATTTGTGCTGAAGAGTGTGATTTTGATCCAATATTCTTGTTTACAGTTAAGCTCTTCACTTGTGCAATCATCTCTCCTGTGATATCTCGAAAAAGAGATTCTTTTAAGTACTTAATACAGTGATTGCCCACAAAGAATTGTCCATGGTAGGTCTGCAATGGAATTCTGTTCCTTTTGAGTGCTTTATCTAGACTAGTACATCGCTGATGGAGTATGAAACCTCGTAACCCCAGAAAGGAAAATTTTACAGGAGAGACAAAAAACTGATTTACTATTGAATAAGAAGGTGTGTACGAATCAAAATTGCTAGAGATAAATGAAAACGCCTTTGGAACTTGGTTACTACTAAGAAATCACTTTTATACAATTTATATGGCTATGCAGTGGGATGCGAGGTTTCATTACATTATTTTTATCGTGATGGAACCACATAACCAGCGGGAGGGAGGGTTGTGAGGTTTCATCACAACAGTGTTTGTGGGTTGCGAGTTTTCAGGCAGCTCATTTGGTTATATGTAGGATGCGTGAATTGTTTGAAGCAACAGAAACTTATAAAGACATTTTTTTCAAAACCGATTGGTTTGAATTTGAGTCCCGGCCAACTCAAGTCAAATAAAGTTGGAATAAGTTGGAAGAGCAATGGTGACTACAAAACAAAAAGTGGAAATGGGTTTGGTGACATAATGCAGAGTTTGGCTTTGAATCTTCATACAGATTCGCGATTAATGTAGTTTGTATCAGTGTGCTTTGGTACGACTAGTTACTTCCATTTAATTAAGAAGCACAAATTAATGAACATCTATATGCAGTACGGTCACTGATTTTACAAGGGAGGGGTTTCAGGAGGGACATTAAACAAAACAGCAACTCATTATTGAGGAACAAATTGTCATCCCTGGACGGTCGTAATGAGGATTCTTCGGTGATACGGATTTCTGAATTCCGCTTAGGAGAACAGGGTTTCTAACAAACCATTCACCCAGTCCAGTTAAATTTAGGACATTTTTTTTTTTTTTTTTGCACACTGGCACCTTTTGGCTATCCTGTTTCAATGTGTATTTGAAGATGTGTTCTCTCTGCTTTTCTTCTGATGATCTTCTCTTAGTTTGGTCTTTGTCCATTATTGCAAGAAAAAGGTACATCATCCATCCATCCATCCATCCATCATGTATGCATGCATACATACAAGCATACATGCACACATCCATATAAACATGCATGCATACCTACATACATCACATATACAGGTCTTTCATTACAAAGGTACTGGGTACTGATACTGTGCTTACATGGCATTTTTTCTACCCTTCCATGGAGAATTTTCCTACAGCCCTGGGTCTTAGGAGATAGTAGGTAAGATCCAGTCTTCTCGAATATGTGTGAAAAATTATAACAAACAAACGAGACTTACCTGTTTGTTTGAGATTTTGTTGAGACCGTTGGCTGGAACGAAGTCATCAAATGAGATGCGCGCTCCTCTTCCGTGGGCTTTCACATGCGAATGGTCACTAATCTTACTGTAGCCTCTGTAGTAAGTTTTACCACTTGTTTTCTTACCTATTCACATAATTTGTAAGCTGGAACTTACAGAGTGGGATTTCGTAAGACTGTTGAATAGAACAGGTGGGATTTGATGACTTCGTTCCAGCCAATGGTGTCAACAAAATCCCAAACAAACGTCATCTTACAGGTAAGTCTCATTTGTTTGTTATAATTTTATCTCAACCGCCGTCTTCCACTACATCATCTAATGAGAATTTAGCTTTAGTGACCATGAGCCTAAAAGTAGCATAAACAGGCATATACTTACGTTTATATTTTCCAGTAAGACTCCAATACTTTTTGCCCAAAATTCTGGCATGACTTCTTCTTATAAAACTTTGAGAAAGTGGAGTCAGAGCTCCATCCAGCTGCTTTCATTATAGTATGTATGGCTGTAACACGTGCCAGTGGCACAGCTGTGCTTGCCACGTGTACTGTGAGCTGCAAATTCTTTCGTGTTGATCCCAACTCTCTTGAGTATGTCCCTGAGCCACTGTGCCATAGTGTCTTTGCTGACAGGACCATGCGGTCTTTGATAGCTTATTAGTAGCTGATTACTTGCTTGTCTCAATTGTTTCGTTTTGTATAAGGGGGGTGGGTGGGTCCTGAGAGTCAGTTTGGAAACCGCTGGGGGGATATGATTTTAACCATTACCATTGAATTCGGCATGGTCAAATTAGAGGAAAACAATAGAAAAAAATTCAAAATCACTCATAGTTGCCATGGCAACGGCCATCATCTTGGATTTCGCTACCCGTATTGCATAACTTTACCTTCGATAGGCTCTGAACTTTTCCACCCGATCTGCTTGTAATTTTGTGTACATATTTTACCATTCCATATCTAAATTTTGTCAGAACAGATTTTTGATAAAATGCTTAGTTTTTTTTCTACAATTTTTTAAATTTGGTATGTGAAAAGGTCACAGATTTTTCAAAAATTTGACCCCAAAATCTCAAATTTCTCAAAAACTTAAAATGATATCAAAAATCCCTTCTGACAAAATTTAGATATTGTTTTGTTCTACATTCATGCCAAATTTCATGCTAATTGTTCCATAAATAAAAAAGTAGATAGCATATATTTGTGCTAAAAAGAACATTTCGAGAAAAACGCATTTAAAGTTTTTTCGCTAAAAAAACAGCCGTAAAGAGCTTTTGACGGACTTTCAATCCCCACACATGTTTGTTTCACCTACTAGACCTCTTCCCGTGATTTCTAGGCCTTCTTTTGCCTTTTTCTGTGCCCCTGCTCCCATTTTTCCTCCATTTTCACTTCCCTACCCCCATCAGCAAAAGGACTTCCAATCTGTCATTTTAGGGTCCAGAGAGGGCTATATATGGCCGCCATGTCTTGCTCGGTCAAAACCAAGAGCGTTTTTACCCTTCCTGTGATAGATAATCCACTATTGCACTCTGAAACAGCAGAAACATGGCATATTAACCCTCAGTAGGCCGTGTGAAGTCTATTTCACAGGCCCAGATGACCATTTTCCTTGATATTGGGTGTGGTCAGTGCCTTAGATGGTCAGTCAGTATCCACCTCTGGCACTGGGATTCCCGAAATTGGTGAAGGAGACCATAATCAAGTCTTCTATATGCAATTTGCCCGTAGCCAGCGAAATAGTGATGATCTATCCCTGAATAAAGAGTCCCAAATGAGCAAAAGCCTGGATGGCAGAGGGGCAGATCAAGTTTGCTTGACCACCCTCGCCACACTTTAGAATGGACATATCAACTTTTTAATACCATTTTTATATTCAGCAGAGACCGAACTTTTAAAAGAAAACAAAAATCCCAAATGGAAATTTAAGCAAAAACCCAATTTCATCAACGGGATGATGATCTGAGTATAAACTTGAGTGAGAACTGTCTTTTGAAACATTCCATTGAATATATACTGTATAACCGAGCCAAGGTTCGATTGTTAGTTATATCTCCAATGGGGAGAACTGATATCTAGTGTATGAGTCGTCCATTGTGCTGGGTGAAGATCGGGCTGTGAGTGCACAATGATCGACCTACAAGAAGTTTCCACTAGTGAGAGATTGTGGCAATGGCAGTGTTGTTGATCGTTATAGTCGGGTGAGGATTCGGCTGTGATTCACAGCACCAGCAACACATCGCCGTCATTTATATATTGAACAATAATTTTATCAGGCACACCACGATTATAATTTGATAGTGGAGTTGTGAGAGCAAAGGTTTCTGAGCTTTTTACGCCAGTTGGTGAGTACGCCAGAATTTCAAAACATTATCAGAAACACAGACCATGGAAACATGCGGCAAGTCAGACGGCAAGACAGTGGTATGTTTACTTATATACTGTATATCCCTCTTTAAAAAAAATCGCTATAAGTATCGTCCGTTCAACATTACATTTTATAAATAGATATATTTGATCAGCCTTTTGACATATAAATGTGCCCACCATTTTAGGCACACTATAGCCGTGATCGTGCTGATGTGCCTTTAAATCCCAGCAAAACAACAAATTTAGCTTTACAATCTTTGATTATCCAAATTTATGCACACCTTTTGAGATACCTTTTATAACTAGTAAACATATGAACCGTTCTGGGCACGATCTGGCCGTGATCGTATTGATGCATGGTTTAAAAAAAATCGTTCCTTGTCTTGCTAGGTAATGGCTTGGCATTCGAGGACTGAGCTCTGCAGTAACAATACAAAGCACAGAATCAAACTGAATTATGCTCGCCATTTGGGAATTGAGAACGCTGAGATAGGGTTAAGATAAGAGTCCCTTTTTGCCTCCTACAAAAATATATTCGTTAGTTTCGCTTATGTTTACACACAGTTTCTCTTTGCATTACTGGGTGATGGCCCGGCATTTGAAGACCAAACTTCACAACGGCTCTTTCTTTGTATTATTATCCTATGGCTCGGCATTCGAAAGTTGAGCTTTGCTTAAAAAAAAAAAAAAAGACTACCCTATAAAGAGTCGAATTCACTGACTTGTGTTTGACATTCAGGGTTTGAGAAATATGCAACGCAGTTTTGATATATCCAGCTATTGCCTACTACAAAAGATATCTCTGATTTCACGCACTTTTACACAGTTCCTTCTTTGCATTGCTGGGTGATATAGCTCGGCATTCGAAGACTGAGCTTTACAATAGCCTTATCTTCGTATTGCTGAGTGATGGCTCAGCATTCTAGAACTCGACTTTGCAGATGGCTGCCCTGTAATACAGAGGGCGAACTCAGACTGTACAATAGTAATCAGACCTACGAATACGAATATTTATTTATCCGTTAGGAAATACATCTTGATCAGTGCACCGTTTCTTGCAGTCATCGGCTTGAAAAAGTTATACTACTGGGTATGTATCTCCTATACGGTATAATACTGCAGATGTCTTCTTATCAATCCTTTTGACTTGTAAACGTATCCAATCTCGCTGGCCCAATATAGCTGTAATCGTGCTGATGTGTCGTTAAATCCCAACACAAAAGAACAACCAATGCAAGTTCAAAGCAAGATCAAAGGGATGTCTATCGCTTGACACAACGAGTCTGCCTATTCACTCATTGAGTGATCTAATTGCGAACTGGACTATCAACTGGTCCATTAAATGCATCGCTGACTTAACAGATCAAACTCATCTCCATGGTGTAGACTAAAATGTAAACCTTGTTGGTTGTACATTGAGAGCATATTAAGAGGGGTGGGGGGCGTCTTGAAATTGGGTTTTTACTCAAAATATTCGATTTTGGGTTTCTGTTTTCTTTTAAAAGTTCGGTCTCTGCTGAATACAAAAATGGTATTAAAAAGTTGATATATCTATTCTAAGGTGTGAGGAGGGTAGTCAAGCAAAGGTTGACCTGCCCTTCTGCCATCCAGGCTCTTGCTCATTTGGGGCTCTTTATTCAGGGATAGATCATCACTATTTCGTTGGCTACGAGCAGATTGTGTATAGACTTGATTAGAATCTTCTTCACCAATATCGGAAGCCCAGTGCCAGGGGTGGACACTGACTGACCGTGTGAGGCGCTGACCACACCGAATATCAGTGAAAAAGTTCACCTAGGCCTCTGAAATAGACTTCCCATGGCCTAATGAAGGTGAAATATGCTATTTTTTCTGCTGTTTCAGAATGCATAATGGATTATCTGTCACAAGAAGGGTAAAAACGCTCATGGTTTTGACCGAGAAACACATGGCGGCCATATATAGCCCTCTCTGGACCCTAAAATGACTCACCAGAAGCCCTTTTGCTGCTGGCGCTAGGGATGCGAAAATAGAGGGAAAATGGGAGTACGGACACAAGACAAGGCAAAAGAAGACATAGAAATCATGGAAAGAGGTCTCTAGTAGGTAAAACAAACATGTTGTGGGGTTAAAATTCCAAACTCTTTACGGCTGTTTTTTTAGCGAAAAAAACTTGAAATGCGTTTTTCTCAAAATGCGTTTTTTTAGCACGAATATACGATCTCCTTTTTTATTTATGGAGCAATTACCATGAAATTTGACATGAACATACAACAAAACAATACAAAAAAAAATGATCCGAAGGGATTTTTGATAACATTTGAAATTTTTTAGAAATTTGAGATTTTAAGGTCAAATTTTCGCAAGATCCGTGATATTTTTTTATATACCCATGTTAAAAATATCTGAAAAAAAAAAACTAAGCCAATGATCAAAAATCCCCTCTGATCATAATTTAGATATTAAACTGAAAAATATGTATGCAAATATTCAAGCAAATCGATTGAAAAATGTAGAAGCCTATTTACAGTAAATTTACGCAACTGAGTAGTAAAATCCAAGATGGCGGCCGTTGCCATGGCAACCATGGGTGATTTTGAATTTTTTCGATTGTTTTCCTCTAACTTGACCATACCGAATTCGATGGTAATGGTTAAAATCATC